>JACCIY010000617.1:0-45138 GCA_025506505.1 Flaveria sonorensis | reverse complement strand
TAACCTTTTTATCTTTGTGAAAATTAATTAAGGATCTTAATCGTGCAGTGACATTCTTTTCTGATTTTTTTTTCATGCAAGACTTAGTGATGAGGACGTGATTAAAGCAGGTAACTGTAAAGGAAGTCTCTACAAAATGGAGTGATCAAAGGAGGAATAAAAGCTTTGATGGCGTGCGTTGAAGTTGACACAAGAGGTTAGGGCAGCATCACAATGTTTTGACTTCAATAAACATGTTTCAATAAACTAGCAAACTAGGGTGTGATTCTTGTTTCAAGGCTAAGTAACCAGTTCAATAAAAACCACTAGTTGTTATTATTCCTTTTAAACGGCTAATTAGATCACCGAAGAACCACTGTTTACTAGCCCACTAGTCTTTTTATTTGACATATTGTAATTGATGTATGGGGTAAATATCACACACCATTATTTGCACGAGCAAATTATTTTCTAAAAATTGTGGATGCTTTTGACGAGCCATGTGGACTTCTTTTCTTAAACAAAACTTAAAGCGAGCACTTGCTTGATTAATATTCAAAGAATGATTAAAAAAACTTGAAAACCCCATGAAAAGAATAAGGTGCCACATGGATGAAACTATATCAAATAAAATGGCCAATTTCCATGCAAAAGAAGTTATTTAGATGCAACATGGTCCACACACTTCACAAGATATGGGATGATGGACAAAAAAACATACATCAA
The DNA here is from genome assembly GCA_025506505.1 of Flaveria sonorensis. Classification (NCBI taxonomy): domain Eukaryota; kingdom Viridiplantae; phylum Streptophyta; class Magnoliopsida; order Asterales; family Asteraceae; genus Flaveria; species Flaveria sonorensis. The sequence continues at coordinate 44,433 of JACCIY010000617.1, read as the reverse complement.
AGGCTCGAGCCTTGCGGTTTGAGACAAACTTGACCATGAGGGAATCTATTTCAACAACACCTACATCATAAATCATTAACTACTACAAAAGTCATCTAAAATAATCATAGTGACATGAGAGAAACGGAGAGCATAGCTATTTATTAATATTCTATATACTAAATCAATCTTAAAGATCTATCTATAGAGATGTTCTAAAAGATAAAAAAATATACCATAACAACTAAACTAAATGTAACAAACTAACTAAATTATACCAATACACTAAATATTTAACCAAGGGTCGTGGATCACCAATATCTCCTTGGCCAGAGAAAAATCTGAAAAATTTAAACATATACTTTCAATTTTCATTGTTATAGTTTTGTTTCTTTAAAAGAAATTAAATCGATTTTCATAGGTTAAGCCACATTCTAGAAAATGTAACTTTTGATCGGAATACACCAATTTCGTTGTCATGATTCTTACATATATCAACAAAAGATGAATGCAATAAAAAAATCTCCTACTTTTTGAATTATACAAAGTACCATGTTTACTTTTATTTTGAGTTGGTAAAAGCATAAAGATACTTTATACTTTGACTTGGTAAAGCATAAAGATTAACTACAATAAAAACACGAAGGTGTGTTTGTATGTGGTAATAAAATGTTACGAATAAATATAATAAAGAATAGAATAAATAGATGAAAGATGAATAAATAATCACATTTTATTTTTATGTTTGGCTACCTTTTAAAAATATAATAAATCATAATTTATGTTTTTTATAAATGAAGAATAAAATGTAAAAGTGGTGATGGCGGCGGTGGCCGTTGGTGGTTGGTGGCAGCGTTGGCGGTGGCCGGTGGTTGGCGGCGACGACAGGTCTGTGGCCGTGGTTGACGGTGGTGGTCGATGGTGGGTTGGTGGCCATGATTGGAGGTGGTGGCTCGTGGTGGTGGTCGATGGTGGTGGCGGTGGCTGTGCTTGGTGGTGGTGGTGGTGGTGAAGGTCAATAGTGGTGGTGGCCATGCTTGGTGGTGCTGGTCGGTGACGATCGATCTGGTGTTGTGGTGGTTTTTATGGTGGGTGAGTGGGAGGTGTGTTAATAATGATGGAAGAATGAATGGAATGAAAAAAAAGAAAGGTAATGGAATGAATTGAGGGAATTGAATCACCTATGTAATGGTTAATTCCATTACCTTCACCACCACCAAACATATTTTTTTTCATTCACGCTCAATGATTTATTTGATTCTGTCATTCATTCCCGCGTATCAAAAGCTATCAAAGGGTTGGACGCAAGGGCAGAGGATAATAGGGCCGGGCGGGGCCACGCCCCTCTCCTTTATTCATCGGTATGTTAGTGTAATTTTTTTATATATATTGAGTTCGTCATCATAAAAAATATAACCTCGCCCCCGCCCTTTATTGGAAGTATTCAAGCTTCGCCACTGTTTCCATGCCAAGATGTTTACAATTCTGTATCAATATTTTCTACTTCTGATTTTTTCACATAGTGATTTGAATATCAAAATTCAGTGCGAATTAAATTTTAGATTTTTCGCTCTGATTCGAATAATAAGACACTTGTTAAGAAGGACCTTTGTTTTTCGTACATCGCTCCTTTGTTGGGATCTTTCTTTCTTTTACTTTTTCTTTTTTATTTTGTGCTATAGATATTATTTTTTTTTTTATTTTAAAAAACTAGCAGAACAACATGAAACAAAACCAAACAAAAATACCAATAAACTTTCAACCTAAAAGGAAAAAAAGATAATTAAACCAACGAAACTTAAGTAACGTATGCACAAAGCTAAAAAGTATTACGTATAGGGATGACTTGTTTGCACACATAATAACATCATGTAAAGATAAATTTGAATATTTCAGATACTTATATTCAAAATTTTTATGAAATTACATAACTGTGAATTTAAAAGCTTGAGTTGTATAATTTGAATTCAAAAGATTAGTTCCGTCTATGCTTCTCATCGATATATAGACAAAATTTTAGAAATAAGTAATCTATTAATGGTTTTCAATTTCATATTAATTTACATCAATCATTCATAAATAAAATTTGAAGTTGAGAGCATCACTATTGTAAACATAATGATTGATAACAACAAGTTTAGATAATCTATAAAAAACAATAACAAAAATAACACATTATATTATCTTCAATACTATGAGTTTTAAAAAATATATGATGAAATATATCATTGTCAACTTTTAATTGTAAAATAAAATGATAGATAACAAGGTTATATAGTCTATAGAAATATGCCAAAACTAACATAAAATGACCTAAAACGCAAACAAATTGTATATACATAAACAAATGATTAAGATATATAATAAAATAAACTGATATTTGACATAATTATAAGTGATCGATCTCGTGTGTTCGGTCAAAAATATATATAAAAAGTACCTAATCACCCTTAATAGTAAAGGGTAAGCAGGTGTCGGATACACAAGGAATCACAAGAAAGTGCTAGCAACTTAATCTAATTAAAAGACTAAACATTAAAAAGGAAATCGCTTGATTAATTGAATTGAGAAAGAATCAAAATAACAAAATAAAAGTTTAGGTTTTAACAATCTTGGTGATAAAGCAACCCACTTCAGGATTCAGATTTGGTAAGTTACAATTTTTCTTGAATGAACCCTAGTGAGAAGTCCATTAATGGTGACGTACACATGATAGAATTTAGTGATAATTATGGATAAGCTTAAAGGACCTTATTCACACAATTACCAATTTAAATAATGAAATCCTAATTCTAATATCAAATCACACAATGATTAAAAACAACCAAGTTATAGAATATCAAAATTAGGTTAAGCATAATCAAACCGTTTAAATAATCAAATCATAAATTGAATCCAATGAAACTTAAAAGGTTCAAGATCCAATCTCAAATCTAGGTTACAACTAAGAAAAATAAGAACTTGCACAAACCATCCCCCGAAGTGAATCATATTGATTTAGTCTTGCATCATCATCGATTCTTCACAAAGTTGTAATTGATCATGTAAATCCGGATGAATTTGATGTTGGAAGACCTTTAGAATGATGGAAGATGGTTACTTTTCGTCCAAAATTGATGTTTAAAAAGTTCTTTTTTTCGTTCTAGGGTTAATCCCTCTTTAAAAACCCTCAAATTAGGTTAAAATCCACAAAATGCGGCATCGCTTCGTCGGTGGCGCCACCAGTGGCGTCGGTGGCTCCCCCAGCTCCATCTGGGCTGAAAGTTACTGACAACGGTGGCTTGATGGTGTTTCTGACGGTATCAGCGTCGGTGGCGCCACCTCTACACAACTTGATTTTCATGTGTAACTTTTCGAGATCTTTCCGTCGATAGGTCGTGGCCCCAGTAACTCTTCTCCTAGCTCAAGTATGCTGTTTTAAGTTACCGATATCTTGAAACTTCTCTTTTACATATCTTTTACCTCCCGAGCTCTAACTTTCGTCCCATTTCTTCCCACTTTTTCGTATTCTTCACATTTATGCTACAAACATAATAATATCCCAAAAGTAACTCTATTCCCATGTTTGACATGTAAAACACGAATTAAAGCCTTTAACAAACATTGAACCTCACCACCCGATCACAATCCCACACTTACCTTTTGCTTGCTTCAAGCAAAGCTCAATGTAATTTATAAACCATCATTGCAAATACACATTACTAATCACTTATCAAGGCTCAGTTAAGGTCCAAGGTCATACCTTTATTCACACGACTTACATCGTTTAATAGATTTACATTCTATGCAAGTCAATATAGCAAACTAGGACATCACCCAACTAAGCTTTAACATGACTTTGATTTTTAGTCTCATGTACACACCCTCCACAATATTCACTCTCTCTCGGTTTATCTGGACTAGTAAAAGATGTACTAGTGTAATCACTCAATAACCCAATATACCATCTTGTGCACATAAGCTTGTATAGCAATCACGCCTCCACCACTTGCGTAGACTTTGCACAAATCTAAAGGACTTATGGGTTTTTGGGCTTAGGTAAAGGTAGGAGATATTTGGCTTTACGAGTGGCTACACATACACAAAAGAAACCAAACAATTAAACAATCCTTATTAACATGACTAACAGAGCTAGATCACTTTGACCATTCTAAACAACTGCTTTTTTTCATTTAATTTTTCTTTTTCATCAATAGTTTTATTTTTATTTTTTTTATATAAGCTTGACTTCAAATGCTTTTTTACTTTGAATGGCTTCACGCTTGGTTATCAACTAACAATTAGGCTATATATATTAGGTTTAACAAAAGATGGTTTAGGCTCGACATGGTTACTAAGGGTTAGGATGGATAACAATAAACAATGATAACAAGTAAATGGGTTCCTAAATGCCTTTGTCATTTGTGTGCAAACACCTTGCTTATGGTCTTGATATGCATCAAACAATACATTTCTGCAAAAAGAGTGGTATATGGCCTACCTCAACAAATGAATATATATGATTGTGTTTTAAGTAATAGGCTCAACATCTCATCAAGTAGGAATTTAGGCTACTGCTATGCACATGATTTTATTATATCAACAGCTTGTTAACCATAATCAGGCATCCTTTATATTTTCAAAAATGACTTGCTAGAAATACTTTGTCCCCGCAACTTAAAGATAATGACCTGACCTAAGATCTATACCAATCTTTTAATAAGCAACAAGCTAGTGATTTACATTGAAAATTTTAGTCTTAAACACAATAAACTTCACTTGAAGATTTGCAAAAAAAAAAAAAATTACATTTTTTACTTTTTCTCTAAAGCTTTTACCAAATCCCCTCATCCCCACACTTGAAATGTACAATGCTCCCAATGTACTAACTAAATGTTACTATTCGTATGAAAACAAGAGAAATCAGTCGGGGACTCACCAATCGAAATTAGAACTAACTACAAATTAACTATTTTTAACAATTAATAGAGAACAAATACACCTGGTTATTCTTTATGGCAACATCTTCAACTGTATTAGTGATCTTCAACATCCGTCTACTAATCTACAAAAATAGTAAAACCCGTGTAGAAGCAAACTTCTTACTCATGATTAACACCTCACATTTAAATTAATAATGCATCCCCTTCCCCCATACTTAAAGCATTACATGTCCCTCAATACAACTTTTAGTGGAAATTTGATTAAAAATATTTAACTTTTTAAATAAATATAAAATAATCACTTTAATGATAAAAATCCTAAACTCACTTTCGTAGGAATCACGATTACATTTAGCATATGCAACAAGCCTTTTAAACCATCTGGTAGACCGGGTGGACGAGTGTAGTCTCGTGAGGGTTTCTAGTGAACACACCCATAAAGTTCTTAAATGAAATAAATAAAATCATAAATAAACAAAAACAGACTAAAAAAATAAAATAACTTGGGTTGCCTCTCAAGTAGCGCTAAGTTTTAGGTCTTCAGCCTAACCGTACCTAAATATTTTTATGGTGGTTTAAGTGCACATTTGCCTACCGAATTCCCTACAAATGCTCGATAGTTGACATGCCAGTTCCATGGTTTCCCAATAATCGACAAGTCTATGGAATAGTTGCTGCGGAGCCACTTTATGATGATTTGTTCAATGTCTTGTAATGCCACCTTATTTTTTCTTGTCCTCAAACCCTTTCCTAACTTTGTTAGTTGGAGTAATAAGTATAGGGAAGGACCAGGATAAACTTGGATTATTTTGGCTTTGGCTCCTCTAAAGGTGTTATGTCTTCTACCAACTTTAAACATATAAATTCATGCTCTTGAAGTCCTGTAACCTCTTCAACCACATCACCATCTATCATTGTATCATTTATATAGCTATATTGCTCTTGTCTTAGTTGAGCCATATCTTTAACTAGTTGGCACCTGCTTAACCATACCTTCAGTGCTTTATCTCTTTCTTTGTCTTTTTTTCATTTCTACCACATTTCAAGATCTCATTAAGGTTAGAGTCCATTGAACCTTGAGGCTCCTTGTAGACATCTGAGGGTATTCAGGATAGTAGTTTATCATACTCCTCCTGGTAACTTGATAAATGTGGAATCTTGCGTTCATAATGGGTGAGATCCCATTGTTGGCATATTCGTACTCTATGTCTGCATGATAATATCTTGATAACTTGATGATGGAGGTGGTCATAGTGTGGATAATATGAATGGGTTCCTTCATATTTGTAGTTTGCCCACACATACCCATTTGTCGCCTGTTTTTACATCTACTTTCTATATTTCCATATTTGCTCTCAAACATTGGACAATCTTGAAACCCAATGATAAAGGCTTCCGCAACATACATCGATCATTGTCCCCACTCATAATCCCGGTGATATCAAAATTCTGATATTCTACTAAGCCTGCAACAGAAGCAAATACCACGCGTAATTCCGAACTCAAAATAACAAATAACTCAAAATAAGAAAAAGAAAATCTTTTGGTTTTTTAATGGATTTTAAGAAACAAATAACTATTACTAACACTAAACCAAGCGCAACGATTCCCCTCACGGCGCCACATTGATCGATGTCGTGTGTCGTCGTTCAAAAATATTATTAAAGAGTACCTAATCACCCTTAATAGTAAAGGGTAAGCAGTGATCGGTCGAAGATCCCGATCAAATAAGAAAAGAATTTTGCTTGTTTTATGATTCCTAAATACCTTAACTAGTTAGGGTAAATAGGGTGTCGATCCCACGAGGAGTCGTGGATGGTGTCACGCGTAACTGATTCAAAATTTACTTACTTACTATTGTCACTAAACTGTAAATTAGAACTAAATGAAATTACCAATAAAAATAATCACTTTATGAAGCAAGACGAAACTTGGACTTGGTTGAAAACTATTGCGATGAAAAGGGATCACACCCGGGTTTCAGGAATGTAAATGAATATATAGCTAATGTTTTACCCAATCTTGAAGTTACATAGACATAACTTGCTTATCACGTATGTTGAAAAGTAATTGCGAACTTGATATCCGATTATGTAAATTAACTAGTAAACTAACTAATGCCACAATCTAGAAACTTTAATTGCAATCACCAATTAATGAAGATAACCTAATTACTACTCAATGGTTAACAATGTAAAACTGATAACTTGATAAGTAATAATCAAATCAACTAACACGAATCTTTAATCAACACATCGTTCAAAACACATAAACGAATAAAAGTTGTTAAACAATCAAAGTTTATGTCTTGACTAGGTAAACACATACGCATGCATAATCCAATCACAAACCGTCCACCCAGGGATGATCACGGGTGGTTTAGCCTTGCATCTTCATCATAATCGCTTCAATCTTGTCTTTTGCATACGAATCCTCGATCACTTGATGATTAGAGAGGGTTTTAATGACTCAAAAATGCTCCAAGATTCGTTCTTGGGGTTGGGGGGCAGTAGTTTTTTCGAAACCCTAATGTTAGGGTTTAAATAGGTTTTGAAATTTGAAACAACCCCCAAAATATCGCCTTAGACCGTAACTTACGGCCTATAGACCGTAGGTTACGGCCTACCTTCAACCAGACGGCCAAACTTTTGTCTTACGGGGTTCACAGACGGTGTTAGGCCGTAGCTTACGGCCCCTCCCTGCAACTTGCACAGTTTTCTTTATTTTCAGCACCTTTCAACCCGTAGTCTTCGTATCCTTTGTATCCTACTCAAATAATGTCCGTTAAGCTTCATTTATCCTACATTTCAAACACGCAACAAAGTAATATTGTTCGACATATAAAATATATTAAAAATGCAATATTAACTATACTAAGTGCATGCATATTAACCAATCATCACATCCCCACACTTACCCTTTTGTTTGCCCTCAAACAAACTCTCTTGTACACTTTAACACTAATTACTCAAATGCATCAATAATCTCTTAACTTGTGTGAGTTAAGATCCCAAGGCATACCTGGCTCTAATGTTTATATTATTCAAGATTGACAACCCAACAAGTAGCCGCTTGTTTGAAATCTTAGGATTACCTAACCAAGCATAACTTACCTTCGGTTTCCAACACACATGCATTCACCCTCTCACAATGATCACTCCTCTCGGGTTGATTTCTGGACTAGTGATTATATACTAGTATATCTGGAACACTCAAACCAGTAATGCACATTATTATCATAAGCTAGTATAACAATCACATCTCCATCAACTAACGCACTACAATACACAAATCAAGAGGTCTTTTACGGGTTGTACTATTAGGCTAGGGTTAAGGGTATGCAAAAGGATCTAACGTGGTAGATGGTGAATGAAATCCAATTCAAACATGCTAAATTTAAGAACTATTATAACTTGGATCACATTGACCTGAACACACTACAAGAATTCACACTATTTTTTTTTGTTGCTTCATACTTTGGTCATTTTAACCTCATACATCGCCATTTTTTTCTTTTTTTTCAATTTTTTTTTCTTTTCAAACAACTTAGACATGTAACAAATTGGATTTCACCACGCGGCTTAATTAAAAAGGCTAAAGGTTTAATAGGGTTAATGATGTGGCTCATTCAAATGACACGTTGGGGCTCAAAGGGGCGTCTAAGGGGAAAATGTTAGGGTAGGGGAGTCAAATGAAATGGTCTAAACAAAATGGCTATCCTAATGCCTCTATCACGTTTGTGCAAAGTAATGGTTCATGATCTCGACATGTATTAGTTACATGAGTTCTAAAATAGATGCACATTATGGTAAGCACTAAATATAATAAGAAAAGAGCAACTAGATATATCATGGAAAATGCTCAATTAGGCTCAAGTTCTCACGAAAACGAAGAAATGGGTTAAGGATGTGACACATGCATGTTGTCAACTGTCTAGTTCGTTATACTTAACAAGGCAATCCTACTTAATTTTATAGAAACTACCAATTGGGCATACCTTCCTGTCACTTATAGCTAACCATGCCAAGGGATCTCTACCTATACACAAGCAAGTGATATTTAGCGATTTACATTGAGAAATTAGGTTTGATGCACAATTATTATTTGTTTTTTTTTTCTATTATATATTTATATTTTTTATATATATATATATATATTTTCAAAATATTTTCAACTTTTCTAAATTTTAAGATTTTAAACACCTCATCCCCACACTTGGACTACATTGTCCCCAATGTAGAATGAGTTTATTAGGACCTTAGTTCCCCCAAGTGCAAAGTTAAATCCCTTATAATTGTGTTATGCATACTGAGACTCGACATTAACTAAAATGCAAATTAACACATTCCCAAGACAACAAGTTTGTTACGCCACCAAGTACATAGAAGAAAACGACCAGTCCACATAACACAACTAAAAACAAGAAGTGACAACTTAAACATCATAATAGCATAAATTCAGAGAAAAGCACGTGGACCTGATCTCATGTGATCAGAGAATGCAAGATCATCCATCATATGATGGTCGGGGGTATGGCTGACCAAACATGCTCTCATACAAACTCCGCTGGATGCTCCTCATGTCATATGGGTCGGCTTGAGTAGAACTACCATGTGCTTGACCCATGTTAGTGTCATATGGCACCCATTCTGATGGAGTTGATTGAGGGTAATGGGGCATCTGATGGCTTTGCGCATATGGAACAAGATCAGGAGATCGCCAGTCAGTCGGGTGAGGCCTCTCGGTGTATGGCAGACCCTGCTGGAAGTCGTGATAATGTCGAATCTGTTCATGATATCTGAAGTCTTCATTCCGGTAGAGCTCTTGAGTATACATCATTGTTCGCCTGTTCCTCCGATTTTCTTCAATTTCCTGCGTTTGCCTGTCAAACATAATTTGCTCACAGTCAGTCCATCGATTAAAATTAGTGGGACGCGCTTGTGCTATTGCGTTCCCATCACTACGTTGATGAGGTCTCCAGTCCTCGCGAGGCACATCCTCCGCTGCCGCGGCTGTCGGCTCCACTCGTTCTTCTTCCTCAGCATCTTCTTTCAATACCTCCATGCATCGCCCACTTTTTCTGTCGGTCAACCGGTAAACACGTGCAGTCTCTTGATACAACCATTCTGTAGCTGCTAATGTATCTAGGCGGAATGGTACGTGCTTAAATTTCTGAGGTTTCACTCTGCGGGGCAACACATTAGCCCTTTTTAGCAATTTGGAGAGCAGTCGACAATGTGGAACAGACTTCCTATCAGCTTTTTCTCTGGTTTCCCACACATTCCACAAGATAAGATGACGGGCTGATAGGACAGGTGTTCCCGTCACAAGAGCATGCAAAATCATCACTTCATACAATCTGACTGACCCTTTATCACCTAGTCGGGGCATTACATTCTGGTTTAAAAATATCATAAGTAACTTGGGTAATGGTTTGAGATGTTGCCGACGTAGAGGCCATCTTGCTACATCTGTGCCTTGAGGCACAACAAACAGTTCTCTGATCATATCTCTCCACGTGTCTTCATTGGCTTTCTTACAAGCTAGTAATGCATCGGAGGGATACTCATATGGTTCATCATCTTCGGCCCCCGTGTCGAAGTTGGCTATTCTACTCAAGATCTCAAATGATAATGTTACGGGTTTGCCATTGACCTTTCCTACTAACTCTATTGTCTCCGGTGGGTTGTTGCCTGGCTTCTTTTGAAGTGTTGACATCCACTCTATAATTGCATCCATGTAAATGTCATCGCTCCCATCATTGTTAAAAGTCATGTGTTCTTCCCATCCCAATCTTGTAAAGCAATCAGTAATCCCGAATTTGTCAAAATGATCTTGATTAATTTGCCTCTCACAGATCAAGAGGGATTGAAGTGACCCTTTAATGTCCCTCATCTTCTTATGATACAGTAAAGGTTGAATTTCTTCTGCAAATGAGGATAAACGTCTACTTTTTCTCCACTTGGGTAATCCATCCTCATCATATTCTGCCTCATCTCCAGACTCTTCTTCTTCCTCCATATCAATGTCTTCTTCCTCAGTCCTAGGTGGATCCGATTCGGGAAACTTCCTCCTTTTAGTGCCTGATGTCGAAGCAACCGCTTTCCCTTTACCTTTTTGGTTATTACCTGCCATCGATCCTGCAATCAAACAATGATTAAGTTACTTATCAGTAATTAACGTGTATGATAGTTTATGATGTCGTTAGTGATAATCTTTTACATGCTTCTTTTACTTGTTGAAAAAGGAGTTTAAACCTTAACAAAGATACCAATTCCATCAAAGAAAAGTGGCATATATCTTATTACTACTCATTGTGTTTGTAATCATCATAATTCTCAACATAACACATTCTTAGCAGCATGAACTAAGTGACCAACCTGGATACCATTTCACCCTTTGACTATAGACATTAACCATTCAAGGTTCTCCCATTATACACATAGAACATGCCAATTCGAAAGATCTAACAATAATAACACCTACAAGTAACCTTTAACCCAAAATCTTCCCCACACTTGAATCTTACTACCACATTGATATCAACCATTCGTTAATTTCTACAAATTAATGTAAAACCTGTGATATGTCCCAAGCAACCTAGTTGTACTAACATCATGTAATTCATGGTTTCAACAACGCAAAACATGCCATGTTCCCGATAAATTTACTCAATAATCATCATAAGTAAGTGAGTACCTTCAATGATAAGCGAAAATCAGTAAATAACATACCTTGTTGTTGTTAAAGTGATGTCTACAAAGAAAAATGCAACCTTGACAACAATGTCACCAAAACCCCCAAAACTCTCGAGTCCTCTTGTAACTAGATCTAACAAACGACCATGAATTGGAGAAAACTACACCATGGGTTGTGTTTGTCTCGAGAAATTAGCCCAGATGCATATGAATTTCATATGTTTTGATGAAGAATTGAAGAAGTTATGTGAGGGGGAAGAATTAGGGTTCTTGAGTGTTTTTGAGAAGGAAGGTGAAGATGGATGAGTAAAACTGAGATTTCGGTGGTGGATTGGAGTTAAAAACAAAAGGGGTTTATGGAAATTGGGATTGGGTCGGGTTTTTATGTAATAATGCGGTCAAGATGTGCCCAGCCTCGACAGGCCGTAAGTTACGGCCTAAGGCCGTAGCTTACGGTCTCTTGTGTTATGCTGAGACCGTTTGTGGTGACCGTAAGGCAGAAGCTTGGACCGTCCGCATTGGCATAGGCCGTAAGTTACGGCCTATGGCCGTAAGTTACGCCCCCCCCCCCTTTTTTTTTTTTTTTTTTTTGAAAAACACATGAAAATATTTGAAAAACTAATTATCGTTCTTTTGTTATTTTAGTCGGCGAAAAACATTGCCACTCCCCCCCCCCCACTAATTGTGCATTGCCCTCAATCGCACCTATATTTACCTGAAAATCTAAAGGCTTCCACCTGCTGATTAGTATGCATCCAAAGACTGAAACGCAAAACATACCAACTACACAAATACAAAGACACAATAATTGACGAATCTAAAATAAAATTCTAAAACTCACTTTCGTAGGAATCACGGTTGCATTTAGCATATGCAACAAGCCTTTTAAACCTCTCGGTAGGCCCGAGCGGACGAGTTAAGTCTCGTGAGGGTTTCTAGTGAACATACCCACAAAGTTCTCCGAGTTGCCTCTCGGAAAGCGCTAAGTTTTAAGTCTTCAGCCAGACCGTACCTGATATACTAGTTTGTTGCATATGTTGGTGAATCCACAAGGAATTTCACCGAATCCATTTGTACCTTGTTGATGTCAGTCGCCTCCAAATATGGTTTCAATCTATGACCATTCACCACACGCCTTGTATGATCTTTCAGATCTTCAATTTCAATATCTCCAAAGTGGCCAACTCGTGTAACAATAAACGGGCCTGTCCATTTGCTTTTAAGTTTGCCTGGGAATTTAAGTTTGGAATTGTACAGCCACACCTTCTGGTCTACTTCAAACAATTTCCTTCGGATTTTGGCATCGTGAACAGCTTTTATTCTGTCTTTATACACCGATGCACAATCAAATGCTTCGTTCCTTAATTCTTCCAATTCACACAGCTGCAACTTTCTCTCCTTACCTTCAGTTTCATAATCCATGTTGACAGCTTTCACTGCCCACAATGCACGGTGAGCTAACTCGACAGGTAAATGACAACCTTTCCCATAAACCAAGCGATATGGTGTGGTTCCAATAGGTGTTTTGAAAGCGGTTCGGTATGCCCATAAAGCATCATTTAAACGTAAAGACCAATCCTTTCGGTCGGTTCTTACCGTCTTTTGCAAAATCTCTTTAATTTGCCTATTCGAAACCTCAACCTGACCACTTGTTTGTGGGTGGTATGGTGTTGCGACTCGATGATTTACACCATACCGTTTGAGCAACTTTCCAAAGTTAAAGTTTTTAAAATGAGACCCCCCATCACTTATGATCACACGAGGGATGCCAAATCTTGAGAAAATATTGGTTTGTACAAATTTGCAAACAACAGTATGGTCGTTTGTTTTAGTAGCAATGGCCTCAATCCACTTAGACACGTAATCCACTGCTACTAAAATATAATAATTGCCATGTGAATTCGGGAGTGGTCCCATGAAATCAATCCCCCAAACGTCAAAAATGTCAACTACAAGGATTGGTTTCATGGGCATCTCATCCCGTTTGGAGATACTACCAAGTTGCTGGCATCTTAAACATTGTTTAGCATAAATTGAAGCATCTTTAAAAATTGTGGGCCAGAATAACCCGCAAGATAGAATCTTATGCCCGATCTTGTGACCACTAAAATGTCCTCCACATGCAGACGAATGGGTTAGTGTCAACACTTTTTGCACTTCCTCTTCTGGCACACATCTTCTGATAATCTGATCAGCACCAACTTTAAAAAGGTCCGGTTCATCCCAAATGTAATGCTTTGCTTGAGCTAGAAATTGTTGTCTTTTCCTCTTTGACCAATGATCTGGAACTATACCTGCATCTAAATAATTAACTATGTTAGCAAACCAAGGTAAAGTGGAGATTGTTAATAGTTGCTCATCAGGAAATGTTTCGTTTATCGCTTTAGTATCATCCGCTTCCATAACAATTCTGGATAGATGATCAGCCACAACATTCTCACACCCCTTCTTATCGCGTATCTCCAAATCAAACTCTTGTAATAGCAAGACCCATCGAATCAACCTTGGCTCTTTCTTCTCCATCAAATACTTCACTGCACTATGGTCTGAATATATAATGACTTTGCTTCCCCAAATATACGACCTGAACTTATCAAGAGCATATACCACTGCAAGCAATTCTTTTTCAGTAGTCGTGTAATTTAATTGAGCACCATCTAATGTCTTACTAGCATAATAAATTGCCACGGGTTTCTTGTCTACCCGTTGCCCTAATACAGCCCCGATTGCGAAATCACTAGCATCACACATAATTTCAAATGGTAATGACCAATTTGGTGCTTGCAGAATCGGGGCTCAACCAATTTTTCTTTAAGTGTTGTAAAAGCTTTTAAACATTCTTCATCAAAAACAAAGGGCACATCTTTTATTAGCAAATTACATAACGGTTTGGTGATTGTGCTAAATCCCTTTATAAATCTCCTATAAAATCCCGCATAAGCCAAGAATGAACGTATGCCTTTGACATTCGTGGGGGGAGGTAAAGTTGAAATTACTTTGATTTTTGCATGATCAACCTCTATCCCACGTTTAGAAATGACATGTCCTAGAACAATACCCTCTTGAACCATAAAATGACTTTTTTCCCAACTTAAAACCAAATTTGTTTCGACACATCGCTTTAATACGTTGGTTAATTGTATGAGACAATTGTCAAATGATGGACCAAATATTGAAAAGTCATCCATCAAAATCTCCAAAGACTCCCCAACCATATCTGAAAAGATACTCATCATACACATTTGAAAGGTGGTTGGGGCGTTACAAAGTCCAAATGGCATTCGCCTAAACGCGAAAGTACCATATGGACACGTAAACGTTGTCTTTTGTTGATCATCAGGATGAATAGCAATTTGATTATACCCTGAGTAACCATCTAAAAAGTAATAAAACTTCTGACCTGCTAGCTTCTCAACTATTTGATCAATGAAAGGGAGAGGGAAGTGATCTTTAGAGGTAGCCGCGTTTAACTTTCTATAATCAATGCATACCCGCCACCCGGTAACGGGTCTGGTAGCAACATGCTCACCTTGTGCATCTTTTACAATTTGGATGCCCGATTTCTTGGGCACCGTCTGTGTCGGTGATCGGTGTCAAAGACCCGATCAAATAAGAAAAGAATTTGCTTGTTTTATGATTCCTAAATACCTTAACTAGTTAGGGTAAATAGGGTGTCGATCCCACGAGGAGTCCGTGGATGGTGTCACACGTAACTGTTTCAAAATTTACTTACTTACTATTGTCACTAAACTGTAAATTAGAACTAAATGAAATTACCAATAAAAATAATCACTTTATGAAGAAAGACGAAACTTGGACTTGGTTGAAAACTATTGCGATGAAAAGGGATCACACCCGGATTTCAGGAAAGTAAATGAATATATAGCTAATGTTTTACCCAATCTTGAAGTTACATAGACATAACTTTCTTATCACGTATGTTGAAAAGTAATTGCGAACTTGATATCCGATTATGTAAATTAGCTAGTAAACTAACTAATGCCACAATCTAGAAACTTTAATTGCAATCACCAATTAATGAAGATAACCTAATTACTACTCAATGGTTAACAATGTAAAACTGATAACTTGATAAGTAATAATCAAATCAACTAACACGAATCTTTAATCAACACATCGTTCAAAACACATAAATGAATAAAAGTTGTTAAACAATCAAAGTTTATGTCTTGACTAGGTAAACACATACGCATGCATAATCCAATCACAAACCGTCCACCCAGGGATGATCACGGGTGGTTTAGCCTTGCATCTTCATTATAATCGCTTCAATCTTGTCTTTTTGCATACGAATCCTCGATCACTTGATGATTAGAGAGGGTTTTAATGACTCAAAAATGCTCCAAGATTCGTTCAATATTAACTATACTAAGTGCATGCATATTAACCAATCATCAGTCGGACTTACCCATGTGCTATCGGAAATAGGGTAAATGATTCCGGCATCTAACCATTTTAATACCTCTTTCTTGACAACTTCCCTCATGTTGGGATTGAGCCTTCTTTGTGTGTCACGTGCGGGTTTTGCATCTGCATCAGTAATAATTTTATGCATAACAATTGATGGACTAATACCTTTCAAATCCGCTATGGTCCATCCAATTGCCGCCTTGTGCTCTTCTAATACCTTCAACAGTGCTTCCTCTTGATTATTCTCTAAATCTGATGCGATTATCACCGGTAATGTTTGGTCTTTTCGAGGAATGCATACTTTAGATGCTTTGGCAACTCCTTGAGTTCCATAATTGGGAAACTTTCTAACGATGGCTTCAGCTTTGAGTCAATTTTCTCGGGTAGATGCTCCACTTGATGAGTCCATGGTGGTCTACCTTCTTGAATTGCCAATACCTCCAGTTGCTTTTCTTCTTCCTCCAACTGTTGCACAAATTCAGCGTCTTCCCTGTCACATAAAACACATGTCTCCTTGGTGCTATCCTCATTTTTATGAGGATCACACCCTTCAATAATGTCCGCCATAAAGCATTCATTACCAACCGGAGAATTAGATGCATTTTCATAAACATTGACTCTTAACTTACGGTTTCCAAATGTCATGTCGACTGTTCCATTTCTACAATTAATTTGAGCATTTGCGGTTGCTAAGAACGGTTGGCCAAGAATGACGTTAGATTGTTTGTTATTATCAATAGCCACATAATCAAGAACCAAGAAATCCACAGGATAGTAAAAATCTTCCACCTTTACAATTACATCGGTTACTATTCCACAGGGGAGTTTAAGAGTAAGATCAGCCAAAACCACGGTGGTTTCGGCTTTTTGAAGTGGACCAAAGTCATATTGGTCATATAAACTCCCTGGTAGGATACTAACACTGGCTCCGAGATCCAACAATGCCCTAGCCATTTTAAATTCACCCACTTGAATGGGAATAACCGGTGCTCCTGGATCCCGAAGCTTTGGTGGAAGGGCACCTGATAGAATGGCACTCACATTTGCGGTCACATCAAGTTTCTTAGGAAACTTATGGTTTCTTTTCTGAGTGCACATATCTTTCAAGTACTTTGCATAAGCAGGAACCTGTTTAATTGCATCTAATAGAGGTAGATTGATTTTAACTTGTTTGAAAACTTCCCATATTTCTTCTTGTTGTGGGCCTCTTTTATTGATAGATGAAGCTTTCACCGGATCAATTAAAGCTGCTGGATAAGGAATGGTATTAGCCTCCACACCTTTATCCTTGTTTTCCTTTAGTTCATCATTTAAAACCAGTTTAGTGTTTTCTGAAAAAGTTACTTTCTTTAATGGTTTAGACACAACAGCTTCATGCTCATCATCACTATTTACACTTAATCAACATCCTCCACCACTCCTTCTACAAAAGGTGGTGGAGGGATGACTTTGTTGTCATATACCTTACCATTACGTAGAGTACTTACCTGATTGACATGATGTTTCCCATTAGAGCTTGATGCTGTGGGTTCACTGTTGTATCACTTGGTAATTTGCCCGGGTTCTTTCTAATTTGAGCAATATCTTGTGCAAGTTGTCCCACTTGTTTGTTCAATGCTTCATATGCTTTATCTCTTATTTCATTCTCCTTCTTATTTTCCTTCATCATGTTCATAAGTGCATCCAACTTTGAGTTTATAGAATCATCATTACTTAACGTTCCCGTTTGATTACCTTGGTAATTCTTAGATGAGCTGCTTTGTTGACCACCTTGATTGTAGCCACTTTGATTGTAGGGATTTCTTTGAGAGCTACCCTGATAATTCCCTTGTTGGCGGTTTGGATACGAATGATTACCTTGATTGTAACCTTGAAAGTTTGGGTTCATTTGGTTAGTAGCATTTCCATACCTGAAATTAGGATGATTCCTCAATCCGGGTGATAAGTATTGGAGTTCATATCAAACTATTTTCTCTCTCCATATACTTGATTCACTTCTTCATGTTGTCCCAGCAACAACGGACAATCTGCATTTAAATGTCCCAATTCCCCACATTCATTACACACATCAAATCCACTGAAGCTACATCTTTGGCTCCCCACATCCCAGCTTGGCCAATTGCCTTTCCAAAGAAGCAATTCTTTCTTTAGTCTCATGGTCAATGGTAGTTGATCTTGCTGGAGTAGGCTTTGACCTTCTGCTAGCCTGATGTGTGTGCGTTGGAATGAGATTTTAAGTGTTTAAACGTTAAATATTACGTATAATTATTCGTTTATATGCATGTGATTGAGTTGAATAGGTTGACTATGAGTTGGAAGTGATTTTGTAGGAAAAACAAGGAATTTGGAAGCTTACATGATAAAACAAGTCATTGGAGGGGTCAAGAAACGAAGTTTCAAAGTGCA
The DNA here is from genome assembly GCA_025506505.1 of Flaveria sonorensis. Taxonomy (NCBI): domain Eukaryota; kingdom Viridiplantae; phylum Streptophyta; class Magnoliopsida; order Asterales; family Asteraceae; genus Flaveria; species Flaveria sonorensis. Next base: position 25,997 of record JACCIY010000617.1, on the reverse strand, counting down.
GCAGAAAGGCTTCCACCGTAGCCTACTGTAGCCACCGTAGGCTACGCCAGCTCAAGTAAAAAATTAGCAGAATACACCCCACCGTAGGCTACGCTGGCTGGCGTAGCCTACGCCAGGACCCTTTTTAAAAACCCTTAAATACGCGTTTTATTTAGGTTTTAGCCACCACTTGATTCTCATTCGACCTAAGACGAAAAAAGACGTATTTTGGAAGTTCTGGGATCGATTTTTCACCATTCCAACCCACAAAACAAGATTCAATCATCCGGAATGCAAATCAACAATGGTTTTGAAGATCATTCAAGAACGATGAGCGGCTAATCCTCTCGTGATCGACTTCGGGTATTAGGTTTTGTGTGATTAGGTTTTTGTTTTTGTTTAAATTTGTTGGGATTAAACTTTAGAACCCGTTAAGTTCTTTTATGAGTTTAACTTGTGTTTTGATTATTTAAACAACGATGTTGGTAAACTTCTAGTTGAATATCATTTAATCTTCCGGAAATTATATGATTGCAAGTTTTGGTTTCTAATTGAATTGGTATTGTGTATCAAGACCCATTAAGTCCTGATTATCGATATAACTTAATCATAGCACGTACAGAATCCCTATTAAGGATTTTCCTTAAAGTTAAACTAAACAATTGCTGAAAACCAAACCTAGAACCGAAGTGGATTACTTTCTCTTATAATCGTTTTCTTAATCAAGTTTGATTCTTTCCAAGTTGTTTTCTTAGTTTATTTATTAATTATTCCAAAAATCCAATTTTCACAGCCAAGAGGCAATAGTTAAGTAATTTGTTAATTTAATTAATTAGTATTTCATAAATTAAAGTACAATACACCGACCACTAATTCCACGAGGATCGAGAACCCTACTTACCCTAACTAGTTTAAGGTGAATAGGAACACACATTTTAACATCTTATTTGATTGATACTTCGACATCGATCAAATTTTGGCGCCGTTGCCGGGGAATCGGTGCGCTTGGTGTTTTGTTATTTTATTTGAAAAAAAAAAAAAATCTTTTTTGTTACTTGTTTTATTTTAATTGTTTTTATTTTCATGTTACGCTTGGTAGTTTAAGTGTGCAGGTGACAGATTGTATGCATACTCGATATTCGGGCAGGAAATCACCGCTAGTGTTTGATCCAGAGATAGTGAAATCAGCAAGGTATAATCGTGTCTTGCATCGATCAGGGTTACCAACTACATCAATTTCACAAGCCATTGATCAAGCAGCTGATAGTTTGTCTGATTCAACTAACATGGATAATACAAACAACCAACCACCTCAAAATCCAAACCCTCCTCCCAATAACCAACACCAAAACCCAAATCCACCCCCACCACCAAATAACAACCACAACAACAACCTAAATCAACCACCTCCCAACAATAATATGAATCAAAATAACCTCAATCAAGGAGACGACTTTGATCATGTAAGTATGCATAGTGTTCACACGGGTGATGAGAATTATGAAGATGAATGGGATAACAATGAAGAACCCTATAACGGTGCAAATTATGATGCTTGGGATGGGAATTTCGGCGGAGGTAATGGACAAAATGGAAATAACAATTGGAGGAACAACCAATATGGATGGAATGCACCACGTATCAATCAACAAAGGGGTAGGGTTAATAATAACGTCAATCAGCCAAGAAGACCTCAAAGAGCTCAAGTACAAGGTGTGGATAGCCATTTTAGACCGGCTATTTCTGAAAATCCAAATCCCATCGCACCTCCAAATCGTAGAGGAAGAGCTTTTGATGTACGCCCTTATTATCTCACTATTCTTCCTGCATTTAGAGGTATTGCAACAGAAGAACCGTATGTGCATCTTGCTGAATTTGATGCAGTATGTAGCACTATTGGTGGGAATCACTTCACACAAGATGAAGTGAGGTTGCGATTGTTCCAATTCACTTTGAAAGACAGAGCTAAGCAATGGTTCCTTACCTTGCCTGACAATAGTATTCACACATGGCAAGAAATGCAACAAATATTTTTAGATGAATATTACTCTATGGGTAAGACCAGTGACGCAAGAGAGGCTATTCGATCTTTCCAACAACAAGCAGGGGAACAATTTCATGAAGCATTCACGAGGTTTAAGGAACTTATTCGCATGTGTCCACACCATGGAATTGAACGTTGGGAGTTGATAAAGGCTTTCTCGGATGGATTGACGACTGAGGAAAGAAAATATTTATATTCTACAAGCAATGGCACATTCCTTTCCAATCATGAAGATGCAGACTGGGAATTTTAGAAAGAATGTGTAGAAACTCCAAGGCGCAAGCCTCTGCCAGTAGACGATCTAAACCTAATTCGGTACGATCAACCACGGTTGACTATGAGACTAAGGAGTGGATTGCAGCATTGGAAAGACAATTGGCAAGGTTAGGGCGAACGGGTACAAAGGAGGTTGCAACTGTAGGATACGATGTGTGTGAAGAATGTGGTGAGTTAGGTCATAATGTTGATGCATGTCATTTGGTGATGGAAAGAAAAGAGGAAGTAATCAAGTTTACGGAGATCGAAAGCAATTCGATATGAATTCCAATACTTATCATCCCGAATTGAGAAATCATCCTAACTTTAAGTATGGAAATGCTTCAAACCAGATGAACCCTAATTTTCAAGGTAATAATCAAGGTGGTCAAGCTTATCAGAACCGAGCACAAGGGAATTATAATCAAAGTGGTTATCAAAGAACTTCATATTCTCAAGGAAACAATCAAGGAAACTACAATCATAGGGATCAACAAGGTAGTTCATCATGCAACTATCAAAGTAATGCTCAATTTGGACAACTTGGTGGTGAAGAGTCTACAAATGCAAAGTTGGATGCTTTGATGAATATGATGAAAGAGAATATGAAAGAGAACAAGAGAGAAAATGAAATTAGGGACAAGGCTTATGAAGCCTTAAATAAACAAGTGGGTCAACTTGCAGAGGATGTGGCTCAAATTAAAAGGAACCATGGAAAGCTACCGAGTGATACCACGGTCAATCCTCAACATCAAGGAACCAACACAGAAAACATGAGAACTGTTCACATCAATTCGGTTAGTATCCTTCCTGACTCTAAAATTATTGATAATGACTTTACTTCTTTTTCACAACAAGTTACAGATAAGGAAGAGAAATCCGATACAGTGGAAGAGAGTGACCCAGGAGCACCCATCATTCCAACAAAAGTGGGGAAGTTGAAGATAAAAAGAGCACTTTTGGATTATGGAGCAGCTGTTAGTATCTTGCCAGGTATGTTATATGATCAGTATGACTTCGGTCCTTTAGAGAAAGTTGACACCACTGTGGTGTTAGCTGACTTGACTCAAAAATGTCCTCGGGGGATGGTAAAGAATGTTATAATCAAGTTAGGAGAATTTTACTACCCTGTGGACTTTATGGTGCTCGATATTGCACCAGTGAGAACGAATGAGCAACCGAATGTCATATTGGGTCGACCATTTTTAGCAACTGCCAATGCTCAAATCAATTGCCGGGATGGAACAATTAACATGACTTACGAAACTCGTAAGTTACGTTTTAATGTATTTTCCAAGTCGATTAATTATTTTGTTAATCATAAAGTTTTTGTGGCAGATATGACTAACGTGTGTGTTCCTACTTATACTTCACATGTAAGCATGAACACCAATTTTAAGAATGATTTTGAGTATGATAGGGATAAGCATGTGGAGTTGAAGGAATTTGTGGATTTAAAAGAAAAGAAAGAGCCAATTATGAAGTTGGAAACAAAAGATGTGAAACCTAAAATGAAGAAAAAAGTTGGCGATCCACTTGATCCTATAAAAGACAGAGTTGAGGCATTAATGTTTGGGCCACGATGCAATCTAGTTGAAGAACTGCCAGATCATTTGAAGAATACTGGAGTCAAGCATCCTACTCGACCACCATGAGTGGTCGCAGGTACGGTCTGGCTGAAGACCTAAAACTTAGCGCTAATCGGGAGGCAACCCGGATTTAATTTTTATGTTTTGTGTTTGATATGTCTATTTAAGTAGTTTATTTTGATAATCGTTGTGTCTGGGTCGGTTCGGGTTGGAAAAGTTGTTTGTGTTGATTAATTGAATAAATTGATTTTCAAAGAAGAAAAAAAAACTCACACACTTAACTTAAATACCACACATTGGGGACAACGTATCTCAAGTGTGGGGATGAGGGAAATTTGGAAAAATTTTATTGTTTTTAAGCAATCCAATCAAACATGAAAACAACAAGCATACCAATTGATTCTTGTCATGTTCGATGTAAGGGTCCTTAGTCATGGTCTAATTCTAAGATAGCAAAAATAACGATGTTAGCAAGATTTTTAGAAAAAATTAAGAACTGTCTAGTTAGGGTTAACAAACTAATGGTGTAATAAAAGCATGCATACGCCGGCAACCCTAATTCCTACTTGGTGAGATTTTGAAGCTTACTAGATTGTTAGTTCACATATAAATTGTTTTAATTGTTGAGTGTAGGCCATATGATTCTTTGTGTTAGAACTTGTGTGAGTTGATACATATTGAGACGGTAAATTTGATAAGTGCACATAGATGATCAAGGCAATCTAGGATTCCTTTTTCTTTTAATACCAATTTTTGTGTTTCACCACTATACCTAAAATTCCCCCTAGTAGCCATTTTCGAGCCTTAAACCGTTTATTTTGACAAACCCATATCAATAAAACCCAAATCAAATTTTACCCAATGTGACCAAGTTACCACTGTTGATAACATTCAGACTAGCTTCAGTATTTGATTTATGATAAAAGCAAAAAAAAAAAAAAAAAAAAAAATATTAAAAAATAAAAATAATAAATAAAAAAAAAAAAAAAACTAGAAAGAAAAGAAAGATGCAAATTGTTGGTTATGGGTTAAATATGCATCCATGCGTTTGCTTTGTTTGAATAATAGTTATGTCAATAAGGATGTCAACAGTTGGTATTGCCTTAATTTATATTTTAGCCACACTCACAGCCAATCATTCCTACCTTAACCTAAGCCCAAAACCCGTAAGTCCTTTTGATGTGTGCATTGTCAATTTATTATCGTGGAAATTTGATTGTCACCCAAGCATATGATAACAAAGTTTCATATGGACCTTTTGAGTGATATATTGGTGCAATTTTCACCAATCCAAAAATAAACCGAGAGGAGTGCAAATGGTGAGGGGTGTGTTGCATGACAATAAAAGCCGGAAGCTTGTTAGGTTTAACTAGGCAGGTTGTATTTTGAATTAAATGTAACATTCTTTACTTGCTAACCAAAAATGATTATTGTAATTCTGGAATGGGTATGACTTTGGACCATAGCTAAGACATAACAAGGGATTTTGGTTTATAATATTGTTAAGTGTTTTGAATTAGATTTGCTTGAGGGCAAGCAAAGCTTAAGTGTGGGGATGTGATGTGTGTGCGTTGGAATGAGATTTTAAGTGTTTAAACGTTAAATATTGCGTATAATTATTCGTTTATATGCATGTGATTGAGTTGAATAGGTTGACTATGAGTTGGAAGTGATTTTGTAGGAAAAACAAGGAATTTGGAAGCTTACATGATAAAACAAGTCATTGGAGGGGTCAAGAAACGAAGTTTCAAAGTGCAGCAGAAAGGCTTCCACCGTAGCCTACTATAGCCACCGTAGGCTACGCCAGCTCAAGTAAAAATCAGCAGAATACACCCCACCGTAGGCTACGCTGGCTGGCGTAGCCTACGCCAGGACCCTTTTTAAAAACCCTTAAATACGCGTTTTATTTAGGTTTTAGCCACCACTTGATTCTCATTCGACCTAAGACGAAAAAAGACGTATTTTGGAAGTTCTGGGATCGATTTTTCACCATTCCAACCCACAAAAACAAGATTCAATCATCCGGAATGCAAATCAACAATGGTTTTGAAGATCATTCAAGAACGATGAGTGGCTAATCCTCTCGTGATCGACTTCGGGTATTAGGTTTTGTGTGATTAGGTTTTTGTTTTTGTTTAACTTTGTTGGGATTAAACTTTAGAACCCGTTAAGTTCTTTTATGAGTTTAACTTGTGTTTTGATTTTTAAACAACGATGTTGGTAAACTTCTAGTTGAATATCATTTAATCTTCCGGAAATTATATGATTGCAAGTTTTGGTTTCTAATTGAATTGGTATTGTGTATCAAGACCCATTAAGTCCTGATTATCGATATAACTTAATCATAGCACGTACAGAATCCCTATTAAGGATTTTCCTTAAAGTTAAACTAAACAATTACTGAAAACCAAACCTAGAACCGAAGTGGATTACTTTCTCTTATAATCGTTTTCTTAATCAAGTTTGATTCCTTCCAAGTTGTTTTCTTAGTTTATTTATTAATTATTCCAAAAATCCAATTTTCACAGCCAAGAGGCAATAGTTAAGTAATTTGTTAATTTAATTAATTAGTATTTCATAAATTAAAGTACAATACACCGACCACTAATTCCACGAGGATCGAGAACCCTACTTACCCTAACTAGTTTAAGGTGAATAGGAACACACATTTTAACATCTTATTTGATTGATACTTCGACATCGATCATAGCCGAAGCTTGAGCCTTGGAGTTCTTGCACATTCTTTCTAAAAACTCCCAATCCATGTCTTCATGATTAGATAAGAACGTACCGTTACTTGTGGAGTACAAATATTTTCTTTCCTCCGGTGTTAATCCATCTGAAAATGCCTTAATCAATTCCCACCTTTCAATGCCATGATGAGGGCACATGCGAATCAACTCTTTGAATCTTGTATACGCCTCATGAAATTGTTCACCCACTTGTTGTTGAAAGGATCGAATGGCATCTCTTGCATCACTAGTCTTCCCCATAGAGTAGTATTCTTCAAGAAAAACCCTTTGCATCTCTTGCTAGGTATGGATGCTGTTATCAGGTAGTGTGAGAAACCATTGCTTAGCTCTATCTTTCAAGGTGAATTGAAACAGTCTCAGTCTCACTTCATCTTGTGTAAAGTGATTTCCACCGATAGTGCTACATATTGCATCAAATTCAGCAAGATGTACATATGGTTCTTCTGTTGCAGTACCTCTAAATGCGGGAAGAATAGTGAGATAGTGAGGGCGTACGTCAAAAGATCTTCCTCTACGATTTGGAGGTGCAATAGGATTCGGGTTTTCAGAAATAGCTGGTCTGAAATGACTATCCACGCCTTGTACAGGAGCTCTCTGAGGTCTTCTTTGTTGGTTGACATTATGATTATTAACCCCACCCCGTTGTTGATTGATAGGTGGTGCATTCCACCCGTATTGGTCATTTCTCCAATTATGGTTTCCATTATATCCATCACCTCCACAAAAATGTCCCTCCCAAGCATCATAATTTGCATCATTATATGGTTCTTCATTGTTATTCCACTCATCTTCATAATCTTCATCACCAGTGTGGACACTATGCATGCTCACATGATCAAAGTCATCTCCTTGATTACGGTTATTTTGATTCATGTTACTGTTGGGTGGTGGTTGATTCAAGGTGTTGCGGTTGTTATTCGGTGGTGGGGGTGGATTCGGGTTATTAGGGTTCACGGGTGGGTTTTGGTTCGGAGCTACATTTCCTCCTTGTGGGATATCTACAGGTTCCATCTCTACTGACTGAGATGAACTACAAGATGCTTGTTCAATGGCACGAGAAATTGGTGGTACTGGAATTCCCGATCTATGCAAAACATGATTTTCTCTTGCTGATCTCTCAATCTCTGGATCAAAAACAAGTGGTGATTTCCGACCCGAATAACGAGTATGCATGCAACCTGTCACCTGCACACTGAAACACACCAAGCGTAACAAAGAACAGAAAGAAAAACAAAACAAAACAAAACACACGCAATTAAACAAAATAAAAACTAAAGCAATCAATTAAACTAAATACCAAGCGCACAGTCTCCCCGGCAACGGCGCCAAAATTTGATCGGTGTCGAAGACCCGATCAAATAAGAAAAGAATTTTGCTTGTTTTATGATTCCTAAATACCTTAACTAGTTAGGGTAAATAGGGTGTCGATCCCACGAGGAGTCCGTGGATGGTGTCACGCGTAACTGATTCAAAATTTACTTATTTACTATTGTCACTAAACAGTAAATTAGAACTAAATGAAATTACCAATAAAAATAATCACTTTATGAAGCAAGACGAAACTTGGACTTGGTTGAAAACTATTACGATGAAAAGGGATCATACCCGAGTTTCAGGAATGTAAATGAATATATAGCTAATGCTTTACCCAATTTTGAAGTTACATAGACATAACTTGCTTATCACGTATGTTGAAAAGTAATTGCGAACTTGATATCCGATTATGTAAATTAACTAGTAAACTAACTAATGCCACAATCTAGAAACTTTAATTGCAATCACCAATTAATAAAGATAACCTAATTACTACTCAATGGTTAACAATGTAAAACTGATAACTTGATAAGTAATAATCAAATCAACTAACACGAATCTTTAATCAACACTTCGTTCAAAACACATAAACGAATAAAAGTTGTTAAACAATCAAAGTTTATGTCTTGACTAGGTAAACCCATACGCATGCATAATCCAATCACAAACCGTCCACCCAGGGATGATCACGGGTTGTTTAGCCTTGCATCTTCATCATAATCGCTTCAATCTTGTCTTTTTGCATACGAATCCTCGATCACTTGATGATTAGAGAGGGTTTTAATGACTCAAAAATGCTCCAAGATTCGTTCTTGGGGTTGGGGGGCAGTATCTTTTTGAAACCCTAATGTTAGGGTTTAAATAGGTTTTGAAATTTGAAACAACCCCCAAAATATCACCTTAGACCGTAACTTACGGCCTATAGACCGTAGGTTACGGCCTACCTTCAACCAGACGGCCAAACCTTCTGTCTTACGGGGTTCACAGATGGTGTTGATACAGGGCCGTAAGTTACGGCCTCAGGCCGTAGCTTACGGCCTCCCTGCAACTTGCACAGTTTTCTTTATTTTCAGCACCTTTCAACCCGTAGTCTTCGTATCCTTTGTATCCTACTCAAATAATGTCCGTTAAGCTTCATTTATCCTACATTTCAAACACGCAGCAAAGTAATATTGTTCGACATATAAAATATATTAAAAAAGCAATATTAACTATACTAAGTGCATGCATATTAACCAATCATCAGCAGGATGTCGAATCCACAGGGAATCACAGGAAAGTGCTAACAACGATTAATCTAAAATGACTAAACATTAAAAAGGAAATTGCTTGATTAATTGAATTGATAAAGAATCAAATTAACAAAATAAAATTTTAGGTTTTTAACAATCTTGATAAAAAAGCAACCCACTTCAGGATTCAGATTTGGCAAAGTTATAATTTTTCTTGAATGAAACCTAGTGAGAAGTCATTAATGATGACTTACACATGATAGGATTTAAGTGATAATCATGGATTAAAGCTTAAAGGACCTTATTCACACAATTACTAATTGAATAATGAAACTCTAATTCTAATAATCAATCATACAATGATTAAAGACAACCAAAGTTATAGAATATCAAAATTAGGTTTAAGCATAATCAAACCATTTAAATAATCAAATCATAAATTGAATCCAAACAAACTTAAAAGGTCCAAGATCCAATCTCAAATCTAGGTTACAACTAAGAAAAATAAGAACTTGCACAAACCCGTCCCCCGAAGTGAATCACAATTGATTTAGCCTTGCATCATCATTGATTCTTCAACAAAGTTGTAGTTGATCATGTAAATCCGGATGAATTTGATGTTGGAAGACCTTTAGAATGATGGAAGATGGTTACTTTCTGTCCAAGATTGATGTGTAAAAAGTTCTTTTTCGTCCTAGGGTTAATCATCTTTAAAACCCCTCAAATTAGATTAAAATCCACCAAAACGCAGCGATCGGCATCGGTGGCGCCACCAATGGCGTTGGTGGCGCCCCCAGCGCCATCTGGGCTGAAAGTTGCTAACCAACGGTGGCTCTGACGGTGTTTCTGATGGTATCAGCGTCGGTGGCGCCTATGATGGCGTCGGTGGCGCCATCCCCTTTACAAACTTGATTTTCATGTGTAACTTTTCGAGATCTTTCCGTTGATAGGTCGTGGACCACGTAACTCTTTTCAGCTCAAGTTATGCTCGTTTTAAGTTACCGTTATTTTGAAACTTCTCTTTTACATATCTTTACCCCCCGAGTTCCAATTTTCGTCCCATTTCTTTCCAGTTTTTCGTATTCTTTACATTTATGCTACAAACACAATAATATCCCAAAAGTAACTCTATTTTCCATAATTTGACACGTAAAACACGGAATTAAAGCCTTTAAACATTGAACCTTTACCACCCGATCAATAAGATACAATGAGCTAGCATATATAATACAATGATTAAAATAGTATCATTTTTAAAACAATTAAATGACACATGTTAAGCTTATAATTATTTTTAAGTTTTAAAACTTTTTTTTACTATAACCCTAGTCTATAAATTTATATAAATAGTCGTCCTAAATGCTTCTTACACATTGTAAGAATTTTCTACTTCGTTACAAGTGACCTTCTATGGTCTGTGGAAAAAAGAACAGTGGGGCATACATGTTGAATTTAAAGCGGTAATTATTTGAATTGGGTAAAATACTTTATACGACTAATTAATTGACATTACCATCTCACTTTTCTTTAGAAAAAAGATATGAATTCATACATTATATTACATCTTAAGAAAATATATGTATCTGATGGTCTTAAAATGAAAATATATAAAATTCTCTTTGCAAAAACAAATGCATGTAAAATAATCATTAAGTTAATCTATTAAAATGAATAAATATGTAGCCTAAGTTTTAAGAAAAGAAAACATGTTATTTATTTTTTGATTTGAAATCTGTAATTAATAATCTTATAAAGGAAAAACATGTAACTACAACAAAATAAAGCTAATGAAACTCTAATAATATGTTTCATTAGCCATTGGAGAAGTTGCATTAATTAGGTCTTATAAATGTTACATTAGCAAAAACAACTTTTTAATTTATCAAATGCTATATTAGGTGAAGTTGCATTATATTTAAAGCAACTTTTTTGTTATATAATCCAATATTTGTATTAACAAATGCAACCTTTTTGTTAAATAATCTAATTATTTTTTAAAATGATGCATTAGTCTCATTTTTCTAGTAGTAATTTGCATTTATATGACATTAATGTCGGAATCAATGGGTTGGAAACTAAGGTTTGTCAAAAGTAATTTTAAATCTTTTAATATTAACATCCAATAACATTAACAATCAGATCCCCGACATGATGTTAAATCATCGGAAACAAATGTGTAGGTTATGATCATACTTAACTAAGAATTAATTCCATAGTCGAAATAGTCATACAACAAGAATACCTCATTTGTAATCTAGTTCTGATAAAAAATAAATTTTCACCAGTAACAAGGAATAGCAATATAACTTATGCCTAAAACCATTACTACATAACCAAGCATCACTGACGGGCACACCCGTCACTAATCCATCAGTGAAACCCATCATCAAAAAGAATATGTCGGGGAAGTCCCATAGGAAATCAGGTCGTGGGTGATAGTTTTCCAGTGTCTATTCATCGGAAAGTCTCCGTCGGAAATATTTTCAAACAATTTAGCATAAACTTTTATGAATATACTAGACAAAGGAATTGATTATAATACTTTATTGTACAGACAGATGAAAAAAAAATCCTAAAGGTTAATTAAAATAATGATTTTGTGATATTTTGTATGTGGTCCATCTAGAATCACTGACATTCATTTGTTAGTGATACTTGTTGGTTTACTATTGAACTATAAAAATAAAACCATGGTTCTAATATAATATATAATTTTATAAGGAGAAAGTAATTATAGTTATGGTGTAGGATATACAAAACAAAACTATCAGCTCAAACCATTTAAAGCTTATGTAATATCAAATGAGCCCCAAATTGTGGTTGAAGAGTAATGACGCTATGCGGGGCGTGAGAATACGATGGTGAGATGTCAAAGCGAAAGCGTTGTAGAATCATTGCGAGTGCCAATTTTGCTTCCAACATTGCAAAATTTTGCCCAATGCATATACGAGGACCCCCACCGAAAGGAAGATATGATGCTTGACCCTTAGTCACCTTTGACACACCATCCGAAAATCTTTCAGGATTGAATTCCTTCACATCATCGCCCCATATGTCGCGGTCATAGTGCAAAAGCATAACGTGCAATTGTAGGAAAGATCCAGCAGGTAACGTTATGTGGCCTATTGTGGTTTCTTGATGTATCATGCGTGTTAGTGCTACCACAGGTGGGTAAAGTCTAAGCACCTCATATAAAATGATGTTAACCTGGAAAACAACATCTCGAGTAAAATATTATAAAGAGCAAAGTTTGACAAAATCTTGAGTTGGCATGAAGTTGCTGCACTACTAGAAAAATGGACATTTGCAATGACACTCAGTCACAAAAGCTGGTTATTGTGATAAGTTTGCGACTAAAATGCAATCGCAAAGCCTCTGTTGCTAATCTAGTTTTGCAACCTAAATTGTGGCCATGGCTTTTTTACCGTCGATTTTAGCGACCAAATTTCTGGCTGCAATTTGCGACGGCGAATGTTGTGACCAATATTGCGACTGTTGTGACCAATTTTGTGACTAATGTTGCAAATTTTACAACCGATTTGAGCAACAAATCCTATATTGAGACTGATTTTGCAACTATTTCAACTTTCGTCGCTAATTTCATTGTTTTTTGTCCCGAATAGTCATAAAATTTGTGATCGTTTTTTAAGTCATAAAATTTGTGATCGTTTTTTAAGTAGAAAAAATGACTAGTTTTCTAGTAGTGTTGATGTTACTTTTGACGAAAACATAAAACCTATTTGTGTTTCCATCAAAGGGTGAAAAGACATACGATTTTTAAACGACTCAACCCGTCAGTGTCTGGTGTTTGGGCCCCAAACACTTTTGAAACTTCATCTCTAGCCCGAGCTTGCCAATCTTGGTGTTGAGCTAGCAACACCATAGTCCAAACAAGCAAAGTTCCTGTGGTCTCTTGTCCTGCAAGATAGAAAAGCTTACATTCTTCTATAACTTCTTCAATACTTAATCCAGATTTTTTATTCCTTGTTTTATTGCATTGGAATTGGAATCCAGTAGTATGCCCAACAAGTCTTCACGAGTACTTTTCCCTTCTTTCATTGCCATTATTCGTTTGTTAATAATATTCCTTATCGAAGCCTTCACTTCACGTGCAATTTCCTTCATCCTCATATGCCTTTTTGTTGGTACAAATCTGCAAGATTATGTATGACCTAACTATAAATCTCGTAACAACTCTATTAAAAAAACCCGACTATTGTTGGACGTGTATGAGCAGGACGATACAATGTTGTCAAGTGCACACTAATTTAACAACGTTATCAAGTGTGTGTAAAAATGTTATCATTGTCATATGATGTTGAAAGTTACACATTAAACAACTTTATCAATAGCAGGCTTAAAAATATTTTAAACGTAGAACCATAGCTAGCAAGACTAAATGTGTAATAATGATAAATGAACGGATATGAATAATCCTAAATATTAAGTACTAATATTAAGAGAAATAACAATAATATTTATTGATGTTAAGAATATCAAAAAAATAAATAAACTTTATTATAAATGATATGTATATTCACCGGTTCAACGTTTGGTCAGCCATCGGTAAATTTTCTTACTCATGTCATGTTTTCCAACATAATATCACTGACGAATTATAAGCTTTTCTTTTAATAACAATTCTTAGATTTTTTTAGAGTAAGTACATCACAATTTGCATCCTCCAGAATTCAAACACTCAATCTTAGGTTTTGGGAACTACTTGATGTTTCCAAAGAGACATGCATTACCTGTTAGATTTGGTTCAGGTTCAATTGTGAATTGATCAAAGAAAACAGGGAACAATGAAATGTAGTCGACTGTAATCTTATTCAAGTGAAATGCTCAAAAGCTTATGATAACAATTACAGAGGATTTCGACTAATTGGAATTAATAAAACTAATGACTACTTGGCAGCTTAAATAACAAATTAAAACAACTAACTTCCACAAAACCAGGTCTTCCTTCAATCTCGGTTAGAGCAGTTCCAAGGTGTGCAACGTTCACATGCTGCAGCGTCTCTTTCTAGAAGAGTCGGTCAACACTAGGCCAACACTCTCCCCCTTAGTGTTGACGTCTTGGTTTAGATCTTCCACACCGACAAGACTCCTCATTTCTCTGAACTTAACTCATGGTAATGCCTTTGTCAAAATATCCGCTTTCTGCAGATTACCACTAACATGTTTGACATACACTTGTTCTCGTTCTACACACTCACGTATGAGATGATGCTTTGTATCGATGTGCTTGCTCCTCCCGTGAAATACGGGGTTTTTCATCAAGGCTATGGCAGACTCGTTATCAACAAATAGTGTCACAGCTTGCGCCTCTTCTCCCAACAGATCACTAACCAAGTTTCTTAGCCACAACGCTTGGCAAGCCGCCGACGTTGCTGCCATGAACTCCGCTTCACAGGAGCTAAGAGCGACAGTTTTCTGTTTCTGTGATGACCACGTGATTAAGTTGTTTGAGTAGTAAAATGCCATACCCGTCGTACTCCGTCGATCTTCTATATCAGTACCGTAGCTGCTGTCACTATATCCGATCAACTTACCACTACCTTCGCTGTTGTACTTCAGCCCATATCCTTGCGTGCCCTGGACATACCTCAAGACTTGCTTGATTGCTGCATAATGACTTTTCTTTGGAGATTGCATAAATCTACTCAAAGCACCAACCGAGTAGCTGAGATCTGGTCGAGTATGAATCAAATACCGAAGAGACCCGATCAATTTTCTATAGTTGGTTGCATCAGCAATCTCACCGTCTTCATCTTTCGTAAGCTGCAATTTTGGTGCCATCGGAAAGGTTGTAGCATTGCATGCCGACATTCCTGCCATTTCAAGTATTTTCTTGGCATAAGCCTCCTGCTTTATTTGAATTCCCTTCTCGGTTTGCTCAACTTCTATACCAAGATAGTACGATAGTTTTCCCATGTCGCTTATGTCGAACACTCTCTTCATCCTTTCTTTAAATTCATAGATTTTACCTTCGTTTGATCCGGTCACGATCAGGTCATCAACATACACTCCTACAAGAATAATCGACCCAGTTTTATGTAGCTTGTACACAGCTTGTTCATGCACACATTTGTTGAACCCAAGCTCCTTAAGAACCTTATCTAGTCGTGCATTCCAGGCTCTCGGAGCCTGCCTTAAACCGTAGAGAGCCTTATGCAACCGATACACATAACCCTCCTTACCTATAACTTCAAACCCACTTGGCTGTGTCACATACACTTCTTTTTTAAGATCGCCATTTAGGAACGCTGACTTGACATCAAGATGATGCACAAGCCAATTTCCTTTCGCTGCGATTGCAAGGAGGAGCCTGATTGTTTCCAACCGAGCAATTGGTGCGAAGGCGTCTTCAAAATCGACACCTCTCTGTTGCACGTATCCTTTGGCTACCACACGTGCTTTGTGCTTTACAAGGTTTCCTTTGGCATCTTTCTTGAGCTTAAACACCCACTTTAACCCGATTACCTTCTGACCCGAAGGTAATCTTGTTAAAGACCAGTGTTGTTTCGTGTAATTGAGTCAATCTCGGTCTTTATAGCATTCACCCAGTCTTCATTTGTTGCTGCTTCATCATACGACAGTGGTTCATCATCTACCAGCATCAATTCTTGATTCTCTTCATACAGGTTTCGAATTTCTTCATCATTCATCGCTGTAGTCTTTCTATATATTCCTCTAATTGAGTGAAAACCTTGAGATGGTGTGTCATCAAACGACACTATGGTACTTTCTCCACACTTGCGACCTGTAGTATGAGACAAAGGTGTTTGACAAACATTATCAATTGGTGTACCTGGGTTTGTAGGCTCATCTGCAATTTGAGGCGGTCCACTAGGACCAAGGCTGTTGTTCTGTAGATCAGCCCAGTTTGTCACAGGCCTTTCTACATTAGGCTCACACCAGGCCCATTTCTTTCCTTCAATGAAATCGACATTTCTTGCAACGACCACCTTGTTTTCATTTGGATTTAGCATTCTATATCCCTTTGTTCCTTCTTGAACTCCCAAATGAATCATAGCCAGCCCCCTGTCATCAAGTTTGCTAAGGTGAGCCTTCATCTGCTTCACATATCCAACACAACCAAAGACCCTCAAATGATTGAGGTTTGGTTTGCGACCCTTCCACAGTTCATACGGCGTTGTTCGTTTAACAGCTTTGGTTGCTATTCGGTTGAGTATGTAGACAGAATGTCTTACAGCCTCCCCCCATAGTACTTCGGGTACGTCCATCGACTTTAACATCGAACGTGTCATCTCTACTATCGTCCGGTTTCGTCTCTCCACTACCCCATTTTGTTGGGGTGTATATGGAGTTGTCAGCTGTCTCTTTATCCCTTCTCTTTTGCAATAATCGTTGAAAGTTTGTGAATTAAACTCGCCTCCCTGATCGGTTCGTAGCATCTTAATCTTGTGTTACTTTCCCTTTCAACTTGTGCTTTAAAGATTGTAAACTTTTGGAAGGCTTGATCCTTCGTGTCAATTAGATACACCCACATATATCTAGTATAATCATCAACAAGTAAGAGGAAATACCGATTACCTCCTGCGGTTTGTGGTGTTATTGGCCCGCACAAATCTGCATGGACTAGACCCAATGGTTCACTTGCCCTCCATTGAGTTTCCTTTGGAAATGATTTGCTTCTTTGTTTAGCTACCAAACAACCTTCACAAACGTGTGTTGGTTGAGATATTCTAGGCATTCCAATCACCAAATCATTTATAACCATGGACTCCAATACAGAGAAATTGGCATGACCCATTCTTGAATGCCAAATCCACGCTTCATCTTCCATGTGTGGTGCTAAACAAACTAGCCTTGCAACCTTCAGCCCAATTTTGTACAACCTGTTGGTCGATCTTTGAATCTTCATGATTAGTCTTTTATGATTGTCATACAACTTCAGTGTGTTGTTATGCATGATGATATCATAACCTCCTTCCGTTAATTGCCCCAAACTAAGAATGTTACTAGTGAGGGCAGGGATGTAATACACATCCGAATGAGTATGTGTTCCCCGATCTTGCTTTCAAACACCAGTGGGCCCTTTCCTTCAATCTGTACTTTGGACCCGTCCCCAAAACGAACAAAACCAATTATATTGCAATCTAATTCAGCGAATGATTCTTTCATACCTGTCATATGATTACTTGCACCGTTATCCACGTACCAAACATCCTTGTTGTCACCGGTTCTTGGGAACGTCCGATCTTCATTCAGTAGTACCATTGAGGGTGTGTCATCACCATGAATACTCAAATAAAGGGCAGGTTCTTCTTCTTTGGTTTGTGTTAAATTAGCTTCCTCCTTTTTCTCTTTTGGTTCCTTGCATTCAGAGGCATAATGGCCAAATTCATGGCAATTAAAGCACTCTATATGTCGTTTATCTTTTGCTCTTGACCCCTTTCTTTGATCTTGGTTTCCTGTGTGTCCACCACGGCTACCCCTGCCACGACCACATCCCCGGAAACCACTGCGACCACCCCGGTCTGCCTTACCTCGCCCGCCAGTACTTTGATGACTTTTTCCTTGCACCTTTGAACTCGTTTGAGCATCAGCCTTCATGAACAACAAGCTGCTCTCACTCGATTGCTTGGCTTGGCGAAGTCTCAGACTATCTTCATATGCCTTTAAATGAGCTATCGCTTCCTCGAACGCCATCTTCTCAACACCAGAACTTTGTTCGATTGATGCTACCAGATTGATGAACTTTTATGGAATGGTGTCGAACAATTTACGGACCATCTCCTCATCCTCTAGTGTAGCCCCTACAGAATTCTATTTCGAGACCATACCTGATAGTTTACCAGCATACTCATCTATAGTCTCGTTATCCTTCATCTGCAGCCCCTCGAACTCACTCTTCAAGATTCGTAACCGAGCCTTCTGGACTCTTTCAGCCCCGATATAACGAGATTTCAGTGAATCCCAGACCTCCTTAGCGGTCTTCTTCTTCGCAGCCTGCGACAAGATTTCCTCTGGGATAGATTGAAAGATGAAAGCACGAGCCTGCTTACTTTTCTTCTCATCTACAACCATTCCGGTTGGCGGCTCGATAGCATCCCACAACCCGTGAGCATCCATAATTGCTTCCATCTTTATCGACCAGGTATTGTAGTTTGTAGGGGTAAGAATCGGGCACTGAAACGAAACTGAATTTTCTTTGGAAGAGTTTGGATTTGTAACGATCGACATGGTTTTGAATCGAAAGAATTTTGGCATATATTGAATCAAAGCCTGCTGCTCTGATACCAACTGTTAGATTTGGTTCAGGTTCAATTGTGAATTGATCAAAGAAAACAGGGAACAATGAAATGTAGTCGACTGTAATCTTATTCAAGTGAAATGCTCAAAAGCTTATGATAACAATTACAGAGGATTTCGACTAATTGGAATTAATAAAACTAATGACTACTTAGCAGCTTAAATAACAAATTAAAACAACTAACTTCCATAAAACCAGGTCTTCCTTCAATCTCGGTCAGAGCAGTTCCAAGGTGTGCAACGTTCACATGCTGCAGCGTCTCTTTCTAGAAGAGTCGGTCAACACTAGGCCAACATTACCTACAGTTACACCTTTTTTCGAGATACCTTCAATGGATACTTTAAAAAATATCACAAACAAGAACCTTTCATCTCAAATCTATATCTTTTCAACAATATTAATAGCCTCCAAACCTTTCATCTCAAATCTATACCTTTCATCTCAAATCTATTAATGGAACATAAAGTAATAGTGTTTTCATTTAAAACTAATCTCTGGTCAGAAGTTAGGCTATCAACAACATGCTCACCTTAATCCAGGAATGTAGATTGATCGTATAGCCTCCAAAACTAACTCTCCTTGTTCACGTTGCAGTTCAAATATTCTTTTGCCTTCCTCAAAGCTACTACCAAATGCAGTACGTGAAATTACATCACTAGAGAATGTTTGGAGGTAAGGCCACGTATCGATTTCACAAGCGCTTTCCCTCCCTAACAAATCTTCCCATTTGTTGATCATCTCAGCACAACAAGTATAAAATGCAGGAACCATATGCTATAAACAAAATATATTATAATTTTATTCTTCATTTATATTTTTTCTCTAATAAAATGATAAAAAAGCAACAAGAACAAACCTTGAGTTTCTCAACATGGAAAGCAGGATTGATGATTTTTCTATGTTTGTCCCATCGAACACCATCAGCATCTGCTAGACCTGACACTAGTAATTTAACCAAAGGGTTTCCTCCCTTTGGCTTTTGAAATTGATAGTTTTTTGCTAACACCTCCTTTACCATAGTTGGTTCAGTTATATGCACGATAGGCCTAGGCCCAATCCATGTGAAATAGGTTTTACCTACACAAGCACATAATAGGAAAAAGATCGCTTTTAATCTCTTGTTTGCAGATAGGTATAATTTGCGAGAACTTGTGAAAATTATCAAGATCAATCAAAATTATTATTTTATAATACTAAATTTAATAACTTATGAAACATATTCTTTTTTAATAATTTTTACTACTAAATACCATCTAACCAATATTCTATTTGAGCCCATAACACATCTATGAAAGACAATCACTAAGTCACAAGGCTTTGGGGAAAAACTTGAGGATCAAAATAAGGAAAAAAAAAACATGCAAACTTGTAAAAGACACAAAATTGAAATTTGTGAAAATGTAGTTATATGAGGTTGAGCTAAACGTATTTCACCTATTTGCATTATTGAAGTTTAAAGTTCAAAAGTCAGATTTGTAAGTAGGTTATGATGAATTAATTGATACTTTAATGACTAGTTAAAGTGTTTGTATAGTCTAAGGGACTGAAAGTGTCATTCTTGTATTCTTGATTAGTTAGTTGTTATAACAGATCAATTGGGGATAAGATGGAGAGCTTCTTCTTTATTTTCATATTCTTAGATTAGAGGGTATGAGAGTTGTATTTTCATTGAATTTGTTCTTAATAAGGGAAGCAATCATTCATTGTTAATAGTTGATTTTGATTCTTTGAGTGTTATTTTATAACAACTGGTATCAGAGCTTGGTAAGGGCTCAAACTCAAAGAAGAAGGATCATTCCAAGAAGACGAATATGATCATGGTGTCTATGAAGTTTGATCTAGAGAAATTTGACGGGAAGAATGATTTCAGCTTGTGGCGATTGAAGATGCGAGCACTGCTCGTACACCAAGGAGTAAGCGATGCGTTACTCAAAGAAGCCAACCTGCCAGCGACTCTGAGCGACAAGGAGAAGAAGGAAATCCTTTAGCGAGCGACAGTGCCATCATACTAAGCCTGGGAGATAGAGTTTTGCGTGAGGTGTCGAAGGAGACATCAGCTGCTGGTATATGGGCAAAATTAGAGTCATTATACATGAAAAAAATCCCTGGCAAGCCTACAATACCTCAAGAAAGGTTATATACCTTCCAGATGACCTCTGGGAAATCGAATGAAGATCATACCGATGAATTTAACAAATTGGTGATTGATCTCGAAAATATTGAGGTGGAGTTAGAAGATGAAGATCAGGCTATTATCTTTCTTGCATCTCTACCCCAATCCTACGAGTACTTCGTGGACACACTGATGTATGGTAGAGAAACCCTCTCGATGGAAGAAGTCCTTGCTGCCCTTAATTCAAAAGAATTAAAGAAAAAGTCATACACAAAGGAAGATGGTTGAGAAGGGTTGCTCGTAAGAGGAGGCCTGATCAAAGAAACCAAAAGCCAAGGCAGAATTCAAGGTCAAAATCACGGTTCAAAAGAAGGTGCTATGTGTGTAAATCTGAGAAACATCTGAAAAGAAATTGCCTAGAGTGGAAGAAGAAAAGGGGTGATTTTAATGTTCAGAAGGGCCAGGGTTAGCCCAATGTCTCAGATGAATGCTTAAAGGGTTATGAGAGCTCTGATGTCCTCATGGTAGCCAATGATGGGGTGAAGAGCAAGTGGGTGATAGACTCAGGGTGTTCATTTCACATGTCTCTAGTCAGAGAGTTCTTTAAGGAACTAATTGAGGAGGATTTAGGGACAGTGAAACTAAGGGATGACAGACCATGTAGAATTCTTAGCAGTGGAAGTGTAACCTTTAAGTTAGAAAGTGGTATCGAAATGGACATTAAGGAGTAAGGTATATCCCTTCCCTTAAAAGTAGTTTAATGTCACTAGGTACTTTTGAAAGAGAAGGTTATCATGTGAGCCTCAAGAATGGTAAAGCTCGGGTAGTCAAAGGATCAATGGTGGTGCTTTCTGTAACAAGAAAGGAGAACAATAGATACTTGTTAGATGGTGAGGTGGTGACTGGATCTGTATCAGTGGCAAGTGAAGATGAAGTGTCAGATGCTATGTTGTGGCACCAACGATTAGGGCTCATTAGTAGCCAAGGCTTGATTGAATTAACAAGCAACAAGTCTTGGATAAATTGAGAAACTATGACTATGGGTAGGGCCGCAAACGAACCGAACGAACACGAACAAGGCCTTGTTCGTGTTCGTTCGTTAAGAAATAAACTTGTTCATGAACTGTTCACGAACACTTACCGAACAAGATTCTTTGTTCGTGTTCGTTAATTAAGAAAATGAACATGTTCATGAACTGTTCACAAACACTTATCGAACGCAAATGAACACAAACAAAAACAAACGAACACAAACAACTGTTCATGAACATGACGAACATAAAAAAAAGCTCATAAACACAAATGGATACAATTGATTATAAATTTATTTTAGAATAAAATTTACATTTTTATTCAAACATTACACAAAATCAATCAAAATAAATAAGTACTTAACATAAATATAAAAAAATATTTGATATAATAATCATAAAAATAAATAACAGAAAAATTAAGAATATAAATGAACACATTAACGAACATAAACGAACACATTATCGAACGTTCACGAACGGACATTAACGAACATAAACGAACACATTATCGAACGTTCACGAACATAAATGAACGAACGCGGCTTGTGTTCATGTTCATTCGTTTACTAAACGAACGCAATTTTCTTGTTCGTGTTCGTTCATTTACTAAACGAACGAACATAAACGAACTTCTCGTCGAACGGTTCACGAACTGTTCGCTGAACGTTTAGTTCGTTTGTAGCCCTAACTATGGGTTTTGTGAAGAATATGTGCTGGGAAAACACAAGAGGTTGAAGTTTGGCAGAAGCAAGCATGTAACCAAAGGCATACTTGATTATATGCATGCAGATCTGTGGGGACCTGCTAAGGTGGAGTCACTGGGGAAGGCCAGGTATTTTCTGTCCATCATGGATGATCATTCTAGAAGGGTGTGGGTGTATGCCATTAAGAATAAAATAACACCTTTGCTAAGTTCAAAGAGTGGAGGGTGTTGGTGGAAAACTAAACTGGTAAGAGGATAAGAAAGCTTAGGACAGATAATGGGCTTGAATTCTGTAATTAAGAATTTAATCATCTATGTAGAGTGAATGGCATCGCTAGGCATCTTACCATACCAGGGACCCCTCAACAAAATGGTATAATTGAGAGGCTGAATAGAACTTTGTTAGAAAGGGTGAGGTGCATGCTGTTGTGTTCTAGACTGCCTCAAACTTTCTGGGCTGGGGCAGTCACTACTGCAGTATACTTAGTCAATAGGCCACCCTCAACTACTGTAAGTATGAAAACCCCAATGGAAGTTTGGACAGGCGAGGTTCAAGATTATGGTAACTTGAGGATATTTGATCATTAATGTATGCTCATATCAGTCAAAGGAAACTTGAACCAAGGGCAGTCAAGTATGTATTCCTTGGATACCCTAAAAGTGTAAAGGGATACAAGTTGTGGAGGTTGGATGGAGTAAGCCCAAGAGTGATTATAAGCAGGAATGTAGAGTGTAAGGATAATGTCATGTATAAGCATGTTATGGGTCAAGAAGAGGTGATGAACAAAGGAGGGGTCAAGATCTCCAAATTAAGGTGGAGACCAATGACAGACCTTAGTAGAGATGCTAAGATATACCAGAGAGTATTTGTGGACCTGGTCAGTATAATCTAGCTAGAGACAGGCCTCGGAGAACCATTATACATCCAGCAAGGTATAGAGGTGGGGAAGACATCTCAACTATTGATTTTGTTGTAGCTGAGCATAAAGATACTCATGAGCCCATGAGTTTTAGTGATGCAATCAATTCAGTTCACAAAGACCAATGGGTTGAAGCTATGAAGGAGGAGATGGATTCACTATATAAGAATGAAACTTAGGTGTTGGTAGACAAACCCAAGTCTCAAAAGTTAGTGGACTGTAAGTGGCTTTATAAGTTGAAAGATGGGCTACAAAGTGGTGATCCTCCTAGATACAAAGCAAGATCGGTAGCTAAGGGGTTTTTAAGGAGTGCTTATGATAGTTGTGTTTATCAGAGAGAATATAGTAAGGGATGCTATGTGTACTTGTTGTTATATGCGGATGACATGTTGGTGGCTTGCAGAGATAAGAAAGTGATTGAAGATACTAAGAAGCTACTAATGTCTGAGTTTGAGATGAAGATTTTGGGAGAAGCTAAATAAGGTTAATATTGTCACAAGTTCATACATAGATAAAATATTAAGCAACAATGGGATGATGAACTGCAAATCAGTGAAAACACCTTTGGTGTCTCATTTTAAACTATTTAGAAGCGATTCTCCAGTTACAACTGAAGAAGTAGAGTACATGAGTAAGGTGCCTTATGCAAATGTAGTAGGCAGCTTGATGTACTTGATGGTATGTACCAGACTGGATATAGGTTATGCTGTAATTATGGTCAGCATGTTTATATCAAATCCTGGCAAAGCTCTTTGGGAAGCTGTTAAATGGTTGCTTCGATATCTGAGTGGCACTAAGCACTTGGGGTTAGTGTTTACTGGGGATTACAGTTCAACTGAGTGTAATGTCTTGGGGTATGTGGACTCATATTTTGCCAAAGATTTGGATCGGGGTAGGTCAGTGACTGGTTATATTTTTAAAGTTTAGGCAATGCAATTAGTTGGAAAGCTCAGCTTCAGAATGTGGTAGCTTTATCATCAACAGAGAAGCTGAATACATAGCCCTGACTGAGGCTGTGAAAAAAGCTTTATGGGTTAAAGGTTTTGTGTCTGAGTTGGTGGTTCCATGAACAGGTGCTAAAGTTCTATGTGACAATCAAGGGCTATACAGTAGCTAAAAACATATGTTTCATGAATGAACAAAGCATATAATGTCAGTTAATTTCATTCACGACATTGCAATGCAGGTGAAGTCAAGGTTGAAGAAGTGGGATACTATATTGAATGAAGCAGATGTATTTACTAAATCATTACCCGGAACTAAGTTTGATTGGTGCGTTAGTTCTATGGGAGTAGGTTGATATGTTTGACTTTTGCTTTAAAGTGGAGATTGTAATGTTTAAAGTCCAAAAGTCAGATTTGTAAGTAGGTTATGATGATTTAGTTGATACTTTAATGACTCGTTAAAGTGTTTGTATAGTCAGGGGACTGAAAGTGTCATTCTTGTATTCTTGATTAGTTAGTTGTTATAACGGATCAATTGGGGATAAGATGGAGAGCTTCTTCTTCATTTTCATATTCTCATATTAGAGGGTATGAGAGTTGTATTTTTTTTTGAATTTGTTCTTAATCAGAGAAGCAATCATTCATTGTTAGTAGTTGATTTCGATTCTTTGAGTGTTCTTTATAACATGCATTTAAAAAGTGGAACTGTTTCTTAAAAGAGTGTTTAGCCCTTTAACAAGTGTTTAAAAAGTATAGCAATTAAACGAGCGTTTAAATGTGAAACAATCCTTAAAGTGGGCGTTCATATGGCCATAAACGTATGTTTAAATGTTCTGAACTAGTCTTAAACAAAGTTTACACATCTCTTATTAAAAGAAAATCAATCATATCATAATCAGTGAGTGCATTTGGGGGTGCATTTAACATAAATATCCATTGTAGAACACATGATCAAAAGTTTTGTAGAAACTTATCAAATAATATATTAACAATCAATATTATGTGTGACTGAACATGTACCATAAGTAGTGACAGATTTAGCGTCGAATGGCAAACACTCGGGCAACGATATCGTCGTCTAGATTTATGGGTTTTGATTTGGCATCCTTTAGCATCTTCACCAACTCTTTCATGTCTCCATACAACAATCTATAAGAGCTTCCCTTGAGGCCTTGCTTTCTTAACAACCTCTCAATCCTCTTTGGTTTGAACCACACCCAATTCAAAAACCTCAATGCCACACACACCAATATTATCAATATTATTCCCACACAACACCATACTCCACTTACTTCCATATTGGGCGGTGATTGTGTGAATCTTGTGACAACCTGAAGAGAAGAAGTGGTATTATGATGGATGATGTTTGCTTTTACCCCTATACTTTGAGTAACTTATGGTTGCACCACAATTTAATTTCATGGATTCCACAATATTTTACAAGGGTGTTTCGGTAAAAGACACATCATACTTGATACGTTAGGTTTTGATACGTTTGATTTTCTCGCCCCTTAGGTCGTGGACCTTCAACAAGGTTCAGCGGGTCGTTCATAGTATTTGTCGCCTTTAAGTTTTAAAATTTTGTTTTTAGTAGAATTGGGTTTGCTAATCAAAAGTGGTTACGGCGTAATTTGTTGCATGTTTACTTGCCACTTTATTGTAAAAGTTTTATTTGAAATGAATTGGATTTTGACTAAAAAAATTGAAAGTTGTTTAAGCATATTATGAAAAAGCTTCTATTAGTAGAATATTCTCCACAAAGTAATCAACATAATGACTAGAGTCTGAAATGAAATAAAAAAACCTCACTGAAATATTAATTACGATCAAAATA
>JACCIY010001445.1:0-86154 GCA_025506505.1 Flaveria sonorensis | reverse complement strand
TACACTATACACAACTTATAATCAATAAAGCGTTCAGAACGAGTATGCTATCTCCCCCAAAAGAGAGGTGTAAATAAAGTGGGCATGAACTCACCTGGTGTGCACACGAATGATATTAAAGCTAACTTGAGAGAGAGGAAAAACAACCTTCAAAGGTTACCTAGAACACGCAAGTACATGAGTACGTGTACACAGAATCATTAATAGCCCTAAAGTGCTCAATAAACACATTTGACTCAAGGTTTGGAAAAACAAGACACATTTGACCTACTTGACCCGTTTGACCCGTTGGTGACATTATTAATTGAAATTCAATTTAATTAAGCATAGCAATCACCATACATGGTTATCATACAAGTTGTTCACATATATCACTTCATCAACCACTTGCTCTACCAAGATCATCATACAACTTAGAAAAACAAATCAAAATCAAAATCAAAAAAGAACCACTTGCTCTACATTATTAATTGAAATTCTATTTAATCGAGCATAGCAACTCACTATATATGGTTATCATACAAGTTGTTCACAGCTGACTAAAGATCTTATTATACAGATTCAGATACCATGTTGATTAAAAAAGAAAAACAAAACAAAATCAACACAAAAAAGTCAAAATCAAAAGAAAAGAATAATCAAAGTTTGTGATATAATATTTCCTAGCACCTATACATAGAGACTCATTAGTGCATTTGTATGTGTATGTTTTTTATGGTGTGATTACCCCACCCAATGAGAAATTCTTTTTTGGGTGGGTTTGTTCTTCAATGTTATATATGAATTTCATTGTAATTGTCTACCAACATAATAAAATCATGCTTTTATCATCATCAATTCTTATGCTCTTGGATTCATACACTCACACCCATCTCAATTTTAACTATTTGATCATTAACAAGATGAATCCTAATATTCAAACTCAATGAATTTGAATATCAATTTAGCAAAATGGTATCACAACTGTTGGTTATTGGATTCATCTATGTTTATGATTTCATTCTTTAAGATGTCAATAACAAAGAAGAAAAGAAGAAAAATAAAGAAAATGATATGCTCATCATCAAATTAAATAAAAATAAATGATTTCATTTAGATTTCTTCGATTGAAGATGATTAATCATTAGCTGATTATCCATTCAAATCTTGAAGCTATTGAACAAGATCATATTGAAAATTTGAAGAAACTTTAAGTTCGACACATATGTCATCATAAAATCACAAAATCAATCAAACAACACGAAATTGATGTTGTAATTGAACTAATAATCAAAGATCAAAGATAAGCTTCAAATGAGTCAATCATTGTGACGACTCAAAAACTAAGGTTAGTTAAATTAAAATTCTAGGAATTATATAGTTAGTAATATATATATATATATATATATATATATATATATATATATATATATATATATATATATATATATACATAAATTAAGAATTACTAGATGACTATTACTTGAGATTTGCTAATGTGACGTTATTTTTACTAATTTATAAGAATTTGTATATATATTTTAACATGCATGCATATATGAATATGATACGTAAACAAGCATGCATGCAAAGCAATTACGTGTGCATGTATGAACTTTTGGGAATTTATAAGCTATTAAAGATACCAAATCATAAGATTATGTGACCAGTTATTTGATTGATATATGCTTCCTATAATGTGTAATGAACTAAGATTAGAACTTAATCAAACATAACCAAATAATTTAACTTTTAGAAGGTGATATGAAGAATCAAATCCAAACTATCATAAACACTTAAACACCAAACTAACTTATAAACTCAAGAACTCGGATCATTAGAGTGTTAACAAGCATTGATTAGTAGCTAACTAACAGACTAACACTAGTTAATGACTAAGAATATCATTAATACCATATGGTGACACCTGGCAAATCATACACTAATCACTCTCTTAGCCATGACAACTAGCACCTAATTGCCACCTAATGAGCCTAAACCACCAACTCATCAAGCCTAGCTTAGAACTAATGATGACCTCTCAATTTCCCTTGAAACCTTCGGCCGATGGACACCACCACAACCGCAAACCATCAAACAATTACAATCACCTCTCGGCTCTCTCTTGTCTCTCAGTTTCAAACCCCACCGTAACCACCATCCTTTACACCACAATCTTCCCTCCAAAACATTCTCTTGTCTCTCGGTACCCAACACCATCAAAGCCATCATCTTACTTCAACAACTCTCTTGAAAACACAAACAAATCATCATCAAAATCCTTGAATTATTACCCAAATTCAAGAAACGTCTTCTTTCAAGCTTAGAACTCAAGAAGTTAGAAGCCTCCATCAACCATCTTCTACACTTTTCTTACATCTATAATCAAGGTTAGATCAAGAAAAAGTCTCTTCATTAAGAAATTATAAGTTATGTATGTAATAAACATGCATAAAGCTTAAACCCTTTATGTTACTTAGAGTAAAAACTATTAACAAGTCTTATGAAACTTTGATTTCCAACTAAAATCAGTAATTAAGTTTATTTTAGCAAAAAGTTTTGAAAGTTTATAAAAAACAAAAAGGTTTAAATAAAAATAAAGGGTTTAAAAGTGTTAAAATATGTGTTATTTTATGATTTACTAACTAAGTTAGATTAAAATCTTAAATGACTGTGGTTTCTGGAATAAAATTTAAAAATTTATTAGAAAATATTGGAAATAATAATCTGGAAATTATGGAATAATTATATAGGATATTAATTTATATGATTAATTCAAGGAAATACGAAAACTTTATATGATGACCCTTATTTTATATTAGAATTATGGAATAAATTTCGTGAATTAATTCATTGGTATGATGAAGTTACATATTTTAGAATAAACAATAAGAAGAAAATCGAAAATATTAACAAAACAGTAGGTAAAATCATGAAAATTTTACATTAAATTTTAAATATTGAGTAAAAATTCTATATAATTTTTAGAATTTTTAGAGATATGTGATATTTCTGTCATTCATTATGAAACTTGTAAAAAATTCTAGGAAATTACCTGTAAAGAAATACTAATTGAAATTTTATGTGATAATTTGGATTTTAGAACATTACTGTTTGTAAAATTTAGTAAATATTGGACAACTGTAGCTACTATTTAGAAATTTTTATTTGATTAATGATATAAATGCCAAAAATTTTAAAGAAATAAGGTTTATTTCTAACAAATAATTATTTTATAAGAAATATTTGACTTGTTGCTGGAAATAAGATGAGTAACATAGCCCTTTTTATTTATAAATTTTTGGTGGAAAAAGCATAATGTTTAATGTATTATTTGATGCTAATGTAAATAAGGATTTTTGATAAGTTACTGTCATTTTGACACAACGATTAATTCGGATGAGAAACCATCAAATAATATAAGTAACGTTACTTAGGAATATGTCATCCTGCATCCACCTGCTGAGGGTTGTGATGTTATATTATTTGATTCTGTGATTTATATTTGTGATAGTTATGAATCATTCGGCATGTACGTAGGTTTGGTTGTGAATTTATTTATGTTGCATCATCTAAGAAAAATTTTGTTAAGTTATTAAACCTATATTCTCACCAACTTTATGTTGACTATTTGAGTATGCTTTTTTAGGAAATCATAATGTTTTATAGTTTCGTGTACACGTTCAACATCTTCAGTGATTGGCACGGCTATATAGGAGAGCTGTGCATATGGGTGATTATTGATCTATCATATTTCAGCCTTTTTGTGGATGTTCATGTCCACTACTAGCTGAAGAATAAATAAAATGATGAGGACGTGTACAATGAATTAGGATTACTAATGTAAAAGTCTAGTTATTAGACTAAATTTTGTATAATGTAATCCTACAAATATATGACTGATGGAAGAATTATGTTTAGTTAAAATTGTTGTGTTGCATGTTATTATAATCAATGTGTTTTGGACCGAAAAGTCACACCCAAGCATTTCATGCTTCCGCCGGGATGTGACAGATTGGTATCAGAGCCATTGGTTATAGAGAATTAGGTATTATTAGTAAATGCCAAGACTATAACCATAAGCTCATATGATAACAATTTTACAGCATGGTTAAAAACATGTATTTATATTTTTTTCCATGACTTTATGTGAGCATATCTATGCTTAGACAATAAAAAAATTTGCATATATGAGATGTATATGACTAATGTGTGAATGTGAGATTCTGCGAATTTATTTGACTAGTGATAGTTTAAATTGAAATTTTGTAAGAATTTTTGCAGTATGAGTACTGGTAATTCTGATAGCTACTATAATGAAACTGAACATTCGGACCCTAGCAACCATAAAGAAACAACACCAGAAATAGAACCTCAGAACAACAAAGAAATATCTCAACCCGAGACCCAAACCAATATAAAGCCGAAGTTTTTCATGAGACGTGCAGCGGTAACAATGAGAGGTTATACAATTATGACCCCAAGGAAAAGTGTACGGCGTGGTAAGAGGTTTTCAGCTAAGAAGGTTAAAGAACCAGAAAACAAAAACCCAAAAACCCTTCCCTGATATTTGACGTAACACCCACAGTTCAACCTGATAATTCTGAAACCGAAGAAAGAGAAATCAAGAGGCAAAGGTTGGAAGAATGTCGGATGGAAATTATCAACCAAATTCTTGAGAAAGTTAAGAAGATACAAGCAGAAATTCGGGGTGATTAAAGAAGATGTCAAGGAAGTGAAGTAAGAAAGGAAAAGTATCTTCACTAAGATATGGAACTGGGTTTAGGGAAATTAGAAATATAGGAAACCTTATCTGTTATGTGACTACTTTAAATATGTAGAATAAGAATATAATGAAATATTTTGTTTATGACTATTTAATATTATGATATAGTTTAAGTGAAATTTGTGATATTAGTATAATTGGTATGTAGTGAAATATGCCGCCAAGGAGAAATACTCAATCTGTACGAAGAACTACACATGTTGGACGACCAAGAACTAGGTTAGGAGAAGAGGCTCCGTCAGTGAATATCGCCACAAATGAGAATCAGAGGATTTCTCAAATAGTAACTCAATAATTGGAAGCTGCAATACCTACATTAGTAACTCAACTCCAAGAAAACCTAAACATCGCAAGTGTACCACATGGAAATGCTGAACCAAGAATATCAACGGAATAGAAATCACGAAGAAGCAATTGTAGATGGGGTTAGAAAAGTGTGTTCTTATAAGACTTTCATGTCTTGTAAACCCTGAGACTTTGATGGAAAAGGTGGAGCAGTGCAAGCATTACCTTGGTTAAAGGAAATGGAGTCAGTATTAGATATCAGTGATTGTGCTGATAATTGCAAGACTAGGTTTGCTTCACATTCTCTTAAGGGAGAAGCACAGTCTTGGTAGAAAAGGAAATCCAAACCAATAGAAGAAATACTATGAATGGACTAAGCTGGGAGGAATTTAGGAACCTAGTGATTGAGAAATACTGTTCCTATAATGAAATAGAAAAGATAGAAGCATAACTTTTGGCACTGGAAATGAAAGGTGCTGCATATTAGAGTATACAGATAGATACAATTAGCTATCTAGATTGGTGCCACATTTGGTGACACCAGAAACTAAAAGGATAGGAAGATATATCTGGCGTTTAGTGCAACAGATAAGAGGAATGGTTAAGTCTGCAATGCCAAAGACTTTTCAGGATGCAGTAACCTTATCGGGAAGTTTGACTGATTAGATGATAAGGAACATATCATTAACTGATCCAAAGGTAGGAGAGAAAAGGAAGTGGAATAACAGCAACTTAGGAAGGAAATTTGGAGGAAACCAGAATAAAAAGATAAATAAAAATCCGGAAAGGAACTTTATAGGAATTGCACAGGAAAGAAAGCCATAGACAGAAGGTCAACCATGGTGCAATGCTTGTAAAAGATACCATGATGGGAAATGTATGCTGGTAATCTATTATAATTGAAAGAAGAAGGGACATACATCAAGAGAATGTAAGGGACCCAAAAATCCTAAGCCAGTGTGTTACTAGTGTGGAAAAGAGAATCACCTTCGCAATGAATCCCTGAAACTGAAAGAGAAAACTCCTAGGAATCCTAACAATGCATATGGTCGAGCATTTTTACTTCAAACTGAAGAAACACGACAGGAACCAGAAGTTGTGACAGGTACGTTCCTTATTAATGATCAGTATGCAACTGTGTTATTTGATACGGGAGCAACCCGAAGTTTTGTTTCAAATATATTCAAATCCTTACTTAGACTAGCATCAGAGAAGCTAAAAAATAAGTATACGATATGATGGAAAAATGATAGAGGCCATTGAAGTTATTCCTAATTGTACTTTGAACTTAGATAATCATTACTTTGACATAGATCTGATCCCATTGGATTAGGAGGTTTTGATATTGTTGTGGGTATGGATTGGTTAAGTAAAAATCAGGCAGAAATTATTTGTGGAAAACAAATGATTAAAATTCCTTTGATTAAAGATAACAGAATTTTTTTCATATACGGTAAGAAACCTAGAGGTACTATAAAGATAGTCTCTTGTATGAAGGCTCGGAAATATTTGAAAAAGAAATATTTAGCATTTTGGCCCATGTAGTTGACACAGAATCGGTGAAGAAGAACTTGGAAGTTGTTCCTATTGTTAGAGAATATCCAGAAGTATTTCCTGACGAGTTAGAGGGATTGCCGCCCCCTCGTCAAGTAGAATTCAAAATTGAATTAATACCAGGGACTGCACCTATTGCCAAGTCTCCATATCATTGGCGCCAAAAGAGATGAAGGAATTGATGAATCAATTAGAGGAGCTGTTAGATAAAGGATTCATACGTCCTAGCTTTTCACCATGGGGAGCTCCAGTCTTGTTCATGAAGAAGAAAGACGGAACCTTTAGGATGTGCATTGATTATAGAGAACTCAATAAAGTAACCATTAAGAATAGATACCCTCTCCCTCGAATAGATGACCTATTTGATCAATTGCAAGGATCGAGTTACTTTACAAAAATCAACTAAGGTCAGGATATCGTCAGTTAAGAGTCCAAGATGAGGATGTACCTAAAACTGCATTTAGAACTCGATATGGTCATTATGAGTTCCTTGTAATGCCATTTGGGTTAACTAATGCTCCAGCAGTATTTATGGATTTAATGAATAGAGTATGCAAACCTTACTTGGATAAATTTGCCATAGTTTTCATAGATGACATATTAATTTATTCTAAAAGTAAGGAAAAACATGAGAAGCATTTAAGGCTAACTTTGGAGTTACTTCGAAAAGAAGAACTGTATGCCAAATTCTCAAAGAGAAGTACAATTCTTAGGACATGTGATTAATCAAGATGGAATCCAGGTCGACCCAGCAAAGATTGAAGCAATTAAGAAGTGGGAAGCTCCAAAAACACCAACTGAAGTACGTCAATTCTTAGGTATGGCCGGTTATTATAGGAGATTTATTGAAAATTTCTCTCGAATAGATCAATCTTTGACAGAATTGACTCAGAAAGATAAGCCATATGTTTGGATAGAAAAACAGAACACTGCATTTGGGATCCTTAAACACAAATTATGTAGCGCTCCTATTTTAACCCTTCCAGATGGTACTAATGATTTTGTAGTGTACTGTGACGCATCACATCAAGGTTACGAATGTGTTCTAATGCAACGAGATAAAATAATTACATATGCGTCTAGACAACACAGGGGGAGTGAAAGGAATTATACTACTCATGATTTGGAATTAGGAGCAGTAGTATTTGCACTTAAGATTTGGAGACATTATCTATATGGAACCAAGTGCATAATTTATACAGACCATAAAAGTTTGCAACACATATTCGATCAAAAGATGTTGAATATGAGGCAAAGAAGATGGGTGGAATTACTGAGTGATTATGATTGCGAGATCAAGTATCACCCAGGCAAGGAAACTGTAGTGGCAGATGCTTTAAGTAGGAAAGAATTAAGCCATTATGAGTTCGTGCTATGAGAATGGAGTTACACTCGGATTTAATGAGTCAAATTCTAGAAACCGAACAAAAAGATGAATTGAAAAGTGTGATGGGGAAGAAAGAACAACTACAAGCTACGTCAGATAGAATCCTAAAATTTAGAGGAAGAATTTGGATTCCGGATAATGACATGCTTAGAGAAATTGTTCTAAAGGAAGCAGACAAATCGAGATATTCAGTACATCCAAGAAACAATAAAATGTACAAAAATTTGAAAAATCAGTACCAGTGGCCAGGTATGAAGAAATCTATTGCAGAATTTATAGAAAATTATAATATATGTTAAAGAGTAAAGGCTGAATATCAGAAACTATCTGGATGTTTGCAACAACCAGAAATCCCTGAGCGGAAGTGGGACCGGATTACTTTGGATTCTGTAACCAAATTACCCAGAACTTCAAGTGGGTATGACACAATATGGGTTATAGTTGATAGACTGACTAAGTCAGCTCACTTCTTTCCAATCAGAGAAGATTATAAAATGGAGAAATTAGCAAGAATTTATATGAAGGAAATTGTATCTAGACATGGAATACCAATTTCAATTATATCTGAGAGAAACAGTCGATTTACTTCAAGATTTTGGTAGACTTTACAAAAAGCATTAGGAAGTCAAATAAACATGAGTACAGCGTATCATCCACAAACAGATGGACAGAGTGAGAAGACAATCCAAACACTGGAAGATATGTTGCGCGCTTGTGCATTAGACTTTGGTGGTAATTGGGATATACACTTACCTTTGATAGAATTTTCATATAACAATAGTTACCATGCTAGTATAAGAGTAGCTCCATTTGGAGCTTTATATGAAAGGAAGTGTAGATCACCTCTATGTTGAAATGAAGTAAGGGATAAACAACTTACAGGACCAGAACTCATACAAGAAACGTCTGATAAGATCTTTGAAATCAAAGACAGATTGAAAGCAGCATGTGATAGACAGAAGAGTTATGCTGATAGAAGGAGAAAACCATTAGAATTTCAAATCGCGGACAAAGTGTATCTAAAAGTATCACCATCAAAAGGAATTATCCGATTTGGGAAAAGAAATAAGTTGAACCCTAGGTATGTTGGCTCTTTTGAAGTAATTGATAGGATTAGTCCTGTAGCATATACGTTAGACTTGCCTAAGGAATTAAGTGAAGTACATAACACCTTCCACGTATCTAATTTGAAGAAATATCTGGTTGAAAATACATTAAAGGTGCCAATACAGGAAATCAAGATAGATAAGAAACTCCACTTTATGGAAGAACCAGTGGCAATTATGGATAGAGAAGTAAAGAGTTTAAGAAGAAGTAAAATCCCAATAGTAAAGGTCAAATGGAATTCAAAGAGATGACCTGAATTTACATGGGAAAGGGAAAATGAAATCAAAAGAAAATATTCACATTTATTTGAGATTAAACTGAATGAAAAGGACAATAATAAAGACAAACTCTTCATACCACCAGATAGAAGCAAGATGAATTTCAGGACAAAATTCTTTCTACAAGGGGAGAATGTGACGACCCTAAAACTAAGGTTTGTCAAATTAAAATTCTAGAAATTATTATAAGTTAGTAATATATATACACATACATATTAAATTAAGAATTGCTAGATGACTATTACTTGAGATTTGTTAATATGATGTTATTTGACTAACTTTATAAGAATTTGTATATATATTTTAACATGCATGCATATATGAATATGATACGTAAACAAGCATGCATACAAAAGCAATTACATGTGCATGTATGTAAACTTTGTGAATTTTGTAAGCTACTAAAGATACCAAATCATAAGATTAGGTGACCAGTTATTTGATTGATATATGCTTCCATCTAATGTGTAATGAACTAAGATTATAACTTAATCAAACATAACCAAATAAGTTAACTTTTAGAAGGTTGATATGAAGAATCAAATCCAAACTAATCATAAACACTTAAACACCAAACTAACTTATAAACTCAAGAACTTGGATCATTAGAGTGTTAACAAGCATTGATTAGTAGCTAACTAACAAACTAACACTAGTTTAATGACTAAGAATATCATTAATACCATATGGTGACACCTAGCAAACCATACACTAATCACTCTCTAAGCCATGACAACTAGCACCTAATTGCAACCTAATGAGCCTAAAACCACCAACTCATCAAGCCTAGCTAGAACTAATGATGACCTCTCATTTTCGCTTGAAACCCTCGGCCGATGGACACCACCACAACCGCAGACCACCAACAACCACTACCATCACCTCTCGGCTCTCTCTTGTCTCTCGGTTTCCAACCCCACCGTAACCACCATCCTTTACACCAGAAAATCTTCCCTCCAAAACACTTTCTTGTCTCTCGGTACCCAACACCATCGGAGCCACCATCTTACTTCAGCAACTCTCTTGTCTCTTGGTTGATATACCACCGAAAACACAAACAAATCATCATCAAAATCCTTGAAGTATTACCCAAGTTCAAGAAACGTCCTCTTTCAATCTCAGAACTCAAGAAGTTAGAAGCCTCCATCAACCATCTTCTACACTTTTCTTACATCTATAATCAAGGTTCAATCAAGGAAAAGTCTTTTCATTAAAAAATTATAAGTTATGTATGTAGTAAACATACATAAAGCTTAAACCCTTTTATGTTACTTAGAGTAAATATTATTAACAAGTCATACGGAACTTTGATTTCCAACTAAAATTAGTAATTAAGTTTATTAAAGCAGAAAGTTTGAAAGTTTTATAAAAACAAAAAGGTTTAAATTAAAATAAAGGGTTTAAAAGTGTTAAAATATGTGTTATTTTATGATTTACTAACTAAGTTAGATTAAATACTTAAATGACTGTGATTTTGAGAATAAAATTTAGAAATTTATTAGAAAATATTTGAAATAATAATCTAGAAATTATGGAATAATTATATTGGATATATTAATTTATATGATTAATTCAAAGAAATAGAAGGAAATTACCAAACAGAAGATTTAAACTCAATAAAAATCACAAAAATTTATATAATGACCCTTATTTTATATTAGAATTACAGAATAAATTTCGTAAATTAAGTCATTAGTATTATAAAGTTATATATTTTAGAATTAAAAATAAGAAGAAAATCAAAAATATTAACAAAACAGTAGGTAAAATCATGAAAATTTTACATTAAATTTTAAATATTGAGTAAAAAATTCTGTATAATTTTTAGAATTTTTAGAGATATGTGATTATTTCTGCCATTCATTATGAAACTTGTAACAAATTCTAGGAAATTACCTGTAAAGAAATACTAATTGAAATTTTTATGTGATAATTTGGATTTTAGAACATTATTGTTTGTAAAAATAAATTTTGATTTAATTAATGATATAAATGCTGAAAGTTTTAAAGAAATAAGGTTTATTTCTAACAAATAATTATTTTATAGGAAATATTTGACTTGTTGGTAAAAATAAAGTGAGTAACATAACCCTTTTTATTTATAAATATTTTGGGGAAAAAACATATTGTTTAATGTATTATTTGATGCTAATGTAAATAATGATTTTTGATAAGTTACTGTTATTTTGACACAACCATTAATTCGGATGAGGAACCATCAAATAATATAAGTAACGTTACTTAGGAATATGTCATCCTGCATCCGCCAGATGAGGGTTGTGATGTTATATTATTTGATTCTGTGATTTATATTTGTGACAGTTATGAATCATTCGGCAGGTAACTAGGTTTGGTTGTGAATTTATTTATGTTGCATCATCTAACAAAAATTTTGCTAAGTTATTAAACCTGTGTTCTCACCAACGTTATGTTGACTATTTGAGTATGCTTTTTCAGGAAATCATAATGTTTTATAGTTTCGTGTACACGTTCAACATTTTCAGTGACTGGCACGGCTAAATAGGAGAGTTGTGCATATGGATGATTATTGATCTATCAGACTTCAGCCTTTTTGTGAATGTTCATGTGCACTACTAGCTGAAAAATAAATAAAATGATAAGGACGTATACTATGAATTAGGATTACTAATATAAAAGTCTAGTTATTAGACTAAATTTTGTATAATGTAATTCTACAAATATATTACTAATGGAAGAATTATGTTTAGTTAAAATTGTTGTGTTGCACGTTATTATAATCAATGTGTTTTGGACCGAAAAGTCACACCCAAGCATTTCACGCTTCCGCAGGGATGTGAAAATCATCTATGATATATTTATTTGTTTCATCTTCAAAATCTGATTGCAGTACATGATATTTGGTTGACCTACGTTCTCTACTAATTTTCGCATTAGAGTTGGATGTGAGTGTAATGTGAATTCATCCGATGTGAATGATCTAGACTAGATAATGCAAATGAAAAGAGTTGATCAATGCGGCTGATTTATCAAATATGGATGATAGATCATAAAATGCAAACGTTCATGATGATGCAGATGGCTATGAATAAAGTGGTTGGCAAGGTAGCTTTGTTACCTATTCCATTAGGAACCGTGGATTTTTTTGTAATAAAAGAAACAAAAATTTCCTTTTTGCATTTGTATATGGATTAACAACATATTGACTAGTATGTTATTCATGAAGAGAGTATCAATGTTATATTAGGTGTAGTTTCTGTCTCTTTAGTAATTAAAGTCTAGGCATTCTCTTTCATGCACATCCTTATTATTTTTTTGAACGGCTAGTTAGTAGTTAGTAGTTAGTAAGTTAGTAACATTAAGTTAGTAATCATTCGCCCATGCAAGGGGTTAAACCCATAAACTCCAAAAGAAGCAAAGCTTCCTACCTCTCCCTGACCAAGAGATCATTGGCGCACATCCTTATTTTTATTGTTTAGTATCCTGAAGTTTCTTATTCCTTCTTGTTTAATCATTAAACAGTTAGATCTAATATGCCTACCATTTTTCCTTAATTATCTATTTAAGTGACCACACACCAGCATTCAACAAGTATCTAGACCTGAAATGATGTCCATTTATATGGGGAGTAGATGTTGTTATTTGTAGTTACTGTTTCCTTAATTATTATAGCGGTTTCTTTCATTCACTTATTCTTGATAGCTGGATCTTATATGCCCATATTATTCACATATATATCACGTCTTCTTTTCTAGGCATTCCCAAGCCATATGTACTCCTTTCTTCCCGCAACAATAACAATAGGAACATGTAGCAGATTCCATTCTATATTTTCCTATATGCATATTGCCACAAACCGTACACTCCACTTTATTCCCTCATGGCATGTTCTTATTTGACCATGAGTTACATTTCTTTTCCTTCTCATCATTATTCTGTTTTCTTTTTAGTTTGTTGGTGTTTGCATTTTGTTGAAGCATCTCAGTTTCATTATTGCTCCAGGTTGACAACTAAGTGAAATGTCTTAGGATTTGCGGATTAAGCGTGACTTCTTATTTCAAAAGCCAGTACCCATCTACATCATCTTATCCATTATGATTCGAGGGTTACCAAATGTGATACAAATGTATATAATTTATTAAACCTCATTGTATAGTCTTAGTGTGTCATTCCTATCATTTATAGCTTTAATTTTCCTCCTCTTGTTTGTAGGGTAGTATCCCACTAGAAAAGTGCTTTGATTTGAAGCTGTGTGCTGCGAATTTAACCATATATTTATTTGTATAATACTTTATTTTGAGTACAGCCTCCATGTCCTTTAGCCAGTTGTGGGCTTCCATAGAATCTTTGTAAGGCCCCGATCCCGAGAAACCCCACAGTTGGTCATTCATAGCACAATACATATTAAAATACATTAAAGTAAGAAAACATTGCAACGGAATAATTCTAACAACCCATTTCTTGCATTAATAATAATTTTTGCCAAAAATACATCATTGTTAGTAGGTTCAAAAATTAACATTTTATTGTATTACAAGACAAAAATATTGTTCTGCATAAACATGGATGTCAGTCTTTATTTGCCAAGTAGCTCCATCCTCGTGCCATCCCCAACAACTTCATTACCTGCCAACTGATATGCATATAAAGTCAGCGTTGCTGAGTGAGTCCTAGTTTTATTAATATATAGAAAATATACATTTGGAAACTTCCTTTAATGATCATCCATCCATTATACATAACAGTCAAATTGATTGATAACATTCTTTAAAGCATTCTTTAACTTTCTTTCTTTCATTATCTTTCTCTTTCATTAACCTGGATTGCACAAAGCAAGAGCCTACATCATATGGTTGGCAACAAATATCGAACCCCTGACAGTACACATTTATTAGTGGTAGCTAACCCCTGACAGTTGACCCACAATGCTGGGCACGAAGCCTGCTCATGAATACAGATCCCGTTTATTCATTCATTGGTCAATCACGAGGGTTAGACCCCAGATGTGCATCCTCATGGGATGAAACAGCCGCACATCAATTGAGCTAACGACAACACGGTCATGCACCTCCATTCATTTTACTTGCAAGGCTTTTCATTCATCATAAGGGTCCGAAGGTAACATTCATTAGGGTCCACTGTCTTTTTTCTATTCCTTTATGTCCATTTGATTATGAATAATACTTATAGGATACCCATTGTCTTTATAATCACATAACTTGAAATGTAAATAATAATATTCATAACAGCAGCCCATAAGAGAAGATTATAACATTAAAAACATCAAACAAACATATTCCCCCATTAACCATAAGTACTAATCACTTAAACTCTATTCCCAAAATTCAGGATAAAACCTAAGTGTTCACAACGTATGAATAAGGTACACATCGGATGACTTAAACACTAAGTGTCCACAGCGGACAGCCAAAGTCCACAGCGAACGACCAAAGTCCACAGCAAACGACTTAAGGTTCACAGCGGATGACTAAGGTCCACAGCGGATGACTAAGGTCCACAACGAATGACTAAGGCTCATTATATATAGTACATGAAATAAACAAAGTGTGAGATATTTTCGGGATATTCAGCGAGATTTCCAGGATCCTCAGTAGTTACTCTGACCAGTTAGCCATTATCCTACTAATTGAACAAGTTTTCTTCACCTCTTAACCCTTACAAGTCTTTGCTACACGTTTCTAACAACCATAAGTTTGGGTTGTCAGCATAGACCAAGTGTTTAGCTGTTATAACAACCATTTATTCATTAAAACTCATTAAATGACCAATGGAAGTCTCTCATACGTGTTCAACGTTCATGTATTTAATCACATCTCGATCTTCTAGCTTGGACCAAGTCATGCAATTATTTCATCCATTAAAAATGACAATATCTACAAGAAATATGTCATGGATATTTACTGGGAATATGGTTTAGGATACCAAACCTATCTGCATATCCTGAGCACCGGAATACTAAGTAGAATACTGCACAAGATTTTCACCAAAATCTCTAGCACAAAAAATGAATCGGAATAGAGGCTCTTAGGAATCATCCTACAATCTACGGCACAAAAAACCCCTTGGTGCCTCTTCATGTTTCTGTCCCCACTCGAACTTCTTATTCTTTTTTAGGATATCATAGAATTCTTTGCATCTCTTGAAGGATTTCGATATAAATCTGTTTAGGGTTGCAACTCTCCCGGTTAACCTTTGGATATCCTTAACATTAGTTGGGGATTTCAGGTTCATGATAGCTTTAGTTTGCTCCGGGCTGGCCTCTATCCCCCTTTTGAGTACCATGTATCCCAAGAACTTTCCTGCCCCCGAACCAAAATGACACTTGGCAGGATTTAGCTTCATATTAAATTGGTCTAGGATATCAAAAGCTTCTTCAACATCCCGGAGGTGATCCTCAGCTCTCTTTGACTTGACTACCATATCATCAATATAGATCTCTATGGTGTCCCCCAACTTGTTTTTGAACATTTTGTTAACCAGCCTTTGGTATGTAGCACCTGTATTTTTTAAGACCAAAAGGCATGGCAATATAACAAAAATACCTATTGGGGTCATGAAGGTTGTGTATTTTTTATCTGAGGCTCCATTTGGATTTGTTGAAATCCTGATGAGGCATCCATGAAAGTAAGTATTTCATGTCTAGCAATAGCATCTACCATGGAGTCAATGTGTGCCAATGAGAACGGGTCTTTTAGACAAGCTTTGTTGAGGTCGGTATAATCCACACGCACCCTCCATTTTCCATTCTTTTTCTGGACCACTACAACATTTGCAAGCCACCTTGGAAACTTCACTTCTCTAATCATCTTGGATTTTAGTAGTCTCTCCACCTCTTTTTAGATGATCGATTTCTTTAGGGTGCAAACTTCCTCCTCTTTTGGTGAATTGGCCTGCAGTTTACATCCAAACCAAGTTTATGAGTTATAACATCCTTGGAGATACCTGTCATGTCTTTATGTCTCTAAGCAAATATGCTTCTTCTTTTCTTTAGGAAGGAGACCATATCCTACTCAATATCCAAAGGGATATTTGCTCCTATCAACACTTTTATCTCTAGATCTTCGGGATCTAAAGCTATTTCTTTCACATCTTGTTGGATATCCTACTCAGTATTCTCCAGTACATCCTAAAGTTTATTCTATAATTGCTATGCTCCCTTATTATGAGCCGATGCTTTCATTAAGGATGTATAACAGTCCTTGGCCCCCTACTGCCATGCTGGTCACTCTTAATCTTGACCACACCCCAAGGTATAGGGAGCTTTACACACTGGTGGTATGTTGAAGGTACGGCTTTCATCTCATGGATCCAAGGCCTACCTAAAATGATGATATAACAAGATAAACAATCCATTACACAAAATTTTTGCATAGAATTTACTCCCTTTACATAGACTAGAAGCTTGATTTCACCAATGGTGCTTTTTGTTTCACCACTGAATCCCACAAGGATTGAGGATCTTGAAGTGATTTTGGAATCTGGGATGTTCATCTTCTTTTAAGTTTGCAATTGAATAATGTTCACAGAACTCCCTCCATCTATCAATATCCTGCACATAAAATGGTTAGCAATATATAAAGTTATAACTAAACTATCATGATGAGGATCCTACATATTATCCATGCCATCATCATCAAAGGATATGGTTTTCCCTTGGGTCAA
Source organism: Flaveria sonorensis (assembly GCA_025506505.1). Taxonomy (NCBI): domain Eukaryota; kingdom Viridiplantae; phylum Streptophyta; class Magnoliopsida; order Asterales; family Asteraceae; genus Flaveria; species Flaveria sonorensis. The sequence goes on along the minus strand of JACCIY010001445.1, from coordinate 69,116 downwards.
AGTGGTTTTAGAGTTCGGCCTATCTCCTTTCTCTGATTTGGCTTCTTTCGCATGTCTCTTGGCAGCAGAGTATGATGTTCCACATATGTCAGATCCACCTGAAATAAAATAAATAATAGAAGCATCTGGGGGAGGAGACGCAGCTCTCTTAGGATTTCCATTAGGATTCCGATCATGATTCCTGTCAGTATCTTGGTGCTTAGCCTTCTTCTTTCCCACGAGTTCTTTCAGGTGCCCTTTGCTCAACAAGTAACATATTTCTTTGCGCAGAGCAATGCAATCCTCAGTGGTATGGTTAAAGTCTTCGTGGAATGCATACCACTTAGACTTGTCTTTCCAGCCAGGATTCTTCTCATTCTTCCGAGGCCACCTAGCTTTCTCTCCAAGACCCTGCATAGCATATATTAATTTTGAAGTAGACATAGAAAAACAATAATCAGTAAGTTTAGGATATTCCTCATCGTCCTCATCATCCTCAACAAAGTTCACTTTCTTGCCATCATTGCGGGAATATGACTTGGGACGGTAATATTTCAAAGAGGATTTTGATTCCTGTTGGGATTCTCATATTCTAAGGATCTATCGATCCTTTGCTGGATCTTCTTGTCTTCCTCGAGCCTTATGAATCCCAGAGCCTTGTTTCTGACTTTGTCCAATTCCCACAAGGATTCATCAGAAGATCCTCATAGATAGCAGAGTCTTTTGCCAAGCCTATTTTGAAGGCTTGAACTGCCATGGCATATCAAAGGTTCGGGATATTCAGAGCTCCTTGCTGAATCTGTTGACATAATCTCTTAAGGATTCTCCGCGATTACGGACCACCCTATACAAATCAGTTGTTAGTCTTTCAAATGCTCTACTATAGAAAAATTGACTGTTAAATAATTAATTAGGTGAGCAAAGAAGTAACAAAATAAGGATGAAGGTTTGAGCAGCCATTTCAGGGCTGGCCTGTTAATGTCGACCCAAATCCTTTGCATAAACAGGCTTTCTTCAAATGAACAAGGATAGATTGATTTCTATCCTCTCTCTATACTGGGCAATATGCTCTTCAGGGTCAGTTGAACCATCATAGAGCTTCATGCTAGGAGTCTGAAATCTTTTCAGGATCTCAGCATCATAGATTGGTGCTACAAGCGGGATATTCTTGACAAGCATTGGATACTTTAGTATGGGCTTTATCACACCTGCACACTAGAGATCGTATCCTTAAGTTTCTGGATTTCTCTAGCAACAACAATACTCATCCCTGTATCCTGCACAGTTTGAAAATTATTAGTAACCGAAGGGTTACTGTTTGTAAGAATATCATCAGTAAAGGTTCCAGAAAAAGATCATGTAGGATATCCTAAGGATAATCCTGAGGTAAGTCCCAAGGAAAATCCTAAGGAAAATCCCATTTCCCTTGTCCCTGTAGTCTTGGTTGAAACAGATGGTCCAGCCACGCTATCCTACATCGGGATTATGTCATCATTCTGCACCCTATAGGATCTGTAGAATCAAAGTTAAGTATCCTAGGGTACAATGGTGTTTCCACATCTTGGGCCGACTTTTTGGATGATGATTAAACTCCATAAATCAACTTATTGGTCTGCTACTGCTGCTCCATATTGCTGCTTCATCATGGATACTACCGAGCGAAATTCTTCAACAGAAACTGGAGCCGAATCTACACCAAAATTCCTGGACCTGGGAACAAGAGTAGCAGTTTTGGTGGCAGCCTTATCCTTATTCCTCTAAGATGCTTCAAAGTAGTAGGAGGAGGAGGAAGAGGTGTATTCAAAGTAGCAAAAATGGAAGAAGAAGGTGCTGAAGATGAAGATTGCTTTTATTCGGAAGCCATTTTTATGAAAAAGAAAGTGAGTGAAAAATCAAACAAAGGGAAGATGTTAAAAAACTTTTGAAGATTATAGCGACACTTGCCCACGGTGGGCGCCAAATTGTTTTGGTCAAAAATTAACAAGGTAATTAATGAACAAATTAGTCAGGTAAGGTAGCGTGCGTATATCAGAATACTAACTGAAATATCTAACCAACACCGGAATATCGATCAGGATATTACAGAAATGAAGGATCAAATTAAGTAAGAACAAAGACAATGGATTTTTGAAGGGGAAAATCTCTTGATCAAAGTGATCTCCGGCACAAAAAAACCCTTGGCACTGACAAAACGTTGGCGGCCGGTTCTTTGACTAATAACAAAAACAAGTACAACTCAAGAGCTTGAATCATCGTATCTAAGTGTTACAATGATTATTTGAGTGTGTTTGAGTGTTTGTGAGCAAAGATCAGCTGTGTGAACGTGAATAAGTGACCTAAAACGATTAGCCAAGCCTTATTATATATAGTACATGAAATAAACAAAATGTGAGATATTTTCTAGGATCCTCAGCAGTTACTTTGACCAGTTAGCCGTTATCCCGCTAATTGAACACGTTTTCTTCACCTCTTAAACCTTACAAGTCTTGCTACATGTTTCTAACAACATAAGTCTGGGTCTTCATCATAGACCAAAGTCTTTAGTGTTACAACAACCATTTATTTATTATAACTCATTAAATGCCCATTGGAGTCTCTTATACGTGTTTAACGTTCATGTATTTAATCACATCCCGATCTTCTAGCTTGGACCAAGTCATTCAATTATTTCCTCCATTAAAAAGGGCAATATCTGCAAGAAATATGTCAGGGATATTTTGCTAAGAATAAGGTTCAGGATACCAAACCTTTCTGTATATCCTGAGCATCGGAATACTAAGCAGACTACTACACAGATTTTCACCCACAACACACATAACTCAGTATATGTATAAATCAAGTTACAATAAAGTAATCACATCAATATATGGTCAATTTTAGAGTTTAATAAAATGTTTTACACTTGTTATATGTGTTATAATTACATATACAAAAATGGAAATGGTGTATGTATATTAAATTTATTAATGTGAATTAGTAAGTTAGAGATTTAAAATTCAATTTGATGGTGAATTTAAACTTTGATTGGGTTACATATACGACATAATGTTTCATAAGTATGTAACATAGTGTACATATACGAACACAATGTTACATATAAAACTGACTATAGAATAATGTGATTACATACACGTCACTTAACTGGGTTCATTTATTTGTTTTCGTTAGTCCATTTATATCTAGTTCTTCCAATATATAAAACTAGTATGATTTGGTTAAATTATATAAAAATGTGGTGAATAAGAGAGGGTTAGAAAATTTTAGTTTAAATGAGAGAGAGAGAGGAAAAAGAGTGAGTGATTTTAGGGATTTAATTAACTAAATAGAAGTTACATATAATTTATAAACATGTTTTACCTATTATACCATAGGAGCTTATAACTAAATCTTTTTAAACACCATTTATTTATAATTTTGTCATTGTATGATCTCAACCATAAATTACATAAATCAATGGTGTATAATGGTTTCTGGTAAAAAATATTTTTCTTAGGAACCATCCCATATATTATATATATATAGAAAATATATATATATATATATATAATATATTATATATAATATAGATATATATATATATAATATATAATATATAGGTGTTTAAATAAGAACTCTCTTTTTTGTTAAAAACTCTAAAAAACAATGTGAGCCACTAGTTTTTAATAGCAAAATGGTAATAACGAAAACATAATAAAAAAATATTTAAACGAAAAATAACAAAAAGATAAAAAAAATAAACACAAAAATATTTCCTTCATTTCCCTCTTTCATCAAAAATAAAAATAAAAAAACTCGTTTTTTTACAAAATTCGTTTTATGCATATGTAATACCGGATTTACACATGTGTAAATTGGTATTACACATGTGTATAACCAGATTTACACATGTGTAAACTAACGGGTGGAAGACTTTAAAAATATATATATGAATATGGTATGCGTTGAAAAGATAAAAAAATACTGAAATCAATGGTGAAAGTTTTGAAAAAATAATGTCGGGAATATATATATATATATATATTATATATATATCTATATATATATATATATGTATATATATATATATGTATATATATATATTATATATATTATATGTATATATATATGTATATATATATGTATATATATGTTATATATGTATATATTGTGTGTATATGTGTATTATAGTATGTATATATGTATGTATATATGCATATATATATATAATATATATATATATATCTATATGTTATGTATATATGTATATATATGTGCATATAGTATATATATATATATATATATATATATATGATGGTGTGTGTGTGTGTGTGTGTGTGTGTGTGTATAGGAGGGATCCTAAGAAAACTAACTAATTTTAAAAAACTAAGAAAACTAAATCTAACCAATCACATAATATATTATTTATTTTGTTATTTGAAAGGGTATTTTTGTAATTTAATGTATAATCTATTTATAGTGAATACTTATGTTTGATTAAATCCTAAAGTTTCTCCTTTATTTGAACAAATCAATTTAGAGATTATAACAATCAAGGAAGGTTAAAAAAAACAACTAGTGAAATAGAGATGATGATGGAACCAAGCAAAGAACTACATGATGATGATGTCGGAACAAAGAATAACAATCAATAAAGATGATGACATAATGCCAATGTTACGTATAGGTAACAACTGAGGATTGAAGATGAACTCGATGATAAATGGCCAATGTTACGTATATGTAAAAGAAATTGGTTGGGACAAATATGAAAGTGAACTCAGTTACCTAATGTGAAGATGATTCATTAAGCTGAAGAAGATGATGAAGAGGTTTCGTGTGTTTTTTATATGTATTTCTTGTTGTTTACATAATTAAGAACACTATTTATGTGTATGCAATCACTAGTTTACAGCTTTGTAAACCTCGGTTTGAATGTATGAAACTTTAATTTGGTCAATAGTTATGTTTTTTAATTTTTTTTGGGTTTTACATCGTATTACGTATGTGTAATAGATTCTAGTTAGATATGTTTTTTTTGGCTTCTTCTTCTTCCTTATAGTGTCACTTACATATACGTAAGTTGTTTACATATACGAAATCATATCATATATGTCGACATGTATAAAAAAACGAAAGCATGTATGTCAATACGTTTACGTATACGTAAACTTGTTTAGATTAATATGAACATATATCTAAACATATATGTGAACATGTTTACGTATACGTAAGCATGTACATAATTAATATAGATCTGTAGAAAAAAATTTGTTCTTATAATATATTGAGTAAATACCATAAAAACCAACATACTTTCAGTTTTTTCTCATATAAGTCACTCTACAAATTTTTGCACGTAAAAACCATTACACTTTATGTTTGTCTCGTAAAAGTCACTCAACAATTTTTACACATAAAAAACCAATATACTTTTATTTTTTCACATAAAAATCCCTCAACTCATTTAAATAATGGATCGTTAAAGTTATGAAAGCAACTATATTAAGGGACGTTTATGTGAAAAAACAAAAAGAATATTGGTTTTTTATGTGCAAAAAATTGTTGAGGGACTTTTACGAGACAAAACAAAAGTATTATGGTTTTTACGTGCAAAAAATTGTAGAGTGACTTTTGTGAGAAAAACTGAGAGTATGTTGTTTTTTATGGTATTTACCCTAATATATTTTAGGTTTATCTTTAAATTAGTTGATTTGATTTTAAATAAAACTAATATTGTCTTTGATTTTAAAGAGAGAAAGATAAAGACATTTTAGGGATTTTAGTTCTTTCAAAAATATAAAATTGTAATCTACACTGGTTTAATTAAATCAATTATCTACTAAATATTTACAAATTTACCATTGATGAATATTGATCAATAGTTTAAAAGTAGTTTTCTTATAAATATAGGTTTTGTTAGGAATCCTCCCCTATATATAGAGGTAGATTAAATGTAAACCATGTTATAATTGAAAAACCGTAAAAACAATACATTTCTTGTTGTTTTTCGTATTTCCCCGCTAAAAAAACTTCTTTCACATACTGACCTTTTACTTTCACGCAGATTTGATCTCTCCTACTAACGTTGGTTGTTGCACCTTCAAAGGAAGTTATCTTTTCTTGTTGTATTTTCAAGTTAATTTATTTTCTTCCTTCATATAAAGTTTTTCAAGGCGAAAAAACAGGGGGGGGGGGGGGGGGGGGGGGGGGGGGGGGCGTGGTTCTCATTAGAGAAATACCTCAATGCATGTAAGAACGATCCACAAAACCATTTCATGACAGTGTTTTAATCTCAAAGGGTATAACCCATAATTTGAATAGCAGATTTCGGTCTGCTACATTGGCACCGTAACTAAGACCAACAAAAGCAACTTTTTCTGTTTGAAGTCCAACCCTTGAAAATTTGTGTTCAAAAATCTGATCGATAAGTCTTTTATTTTATAGTCTAGTCAATTAAGAGTTTAGCCAACGAGAAGCCCATTACTAGCATAAAAACCCACTAATTATGTAACTTTTTCTGTTTGTTATTAGGAACTAGAGTACACATTAGAAAATTTGAATATGTTAAAAGAAAAGTGATTGTTTCTTTGTTAATGAAAACAGTGAAGTCGGATTTATACTCAAACTAATTTCTTTTGACTGTAATTCATGATTTTCTAGGATAAATAAATCATAACATACGTCCTACAGAATTTGAACATTTAAATTTAGTACCGAGGCACACCACTTAATTATAATGATGTCTCCTTAGCAACGCATAATCAAATTAGTGACAAATTGATTGCATTTGTTACAAATAAAAAACGAATGTTACAAACGAGGAGATCAGACGAGCTTTTCAGAAAGATGTTGGGAGAAAAATTTTATAAAACATTAAATTTTAAAGTTATTTTAGAAAAAAAAATTAAATAAATAGTTATAAATATGCCAAAAAGTAAGTAGATAATTAAAGGATGTAAAGTATGAATATGGTCAAACTTAAAGGGGGTGAAGATATAACTTTATAGGAGTTTAACTAAAACTGTAAAAACCTATGCATTATATAGTTGTACTTTATGCATTAAAATAATTATATTTATAATAAAACCGACAACAACAACAAAACAATAAGATACAACATCTTATACATAAAAGATATAATAATTAGATTATATAAATTAGATATTTTGCACCAACCAATTTGATAATTAATGTTAAATTAATTGGTTGACCCGACACTTAAAAATTAATTAACCAAGTGCAATTTAGGGTACAATCTTTCAAGCCTAAAATACAATCATAATACACCAACTAAGTTGATAATTATTTTTTTTATCTACATGTTAGTAGTTAGTAACATCAAATTATTAAATATCCGTCAATATCAGAGTTTGAACCCTAAACTTCTAATAGAGGCAAAGTTTACCACCTCTCTTTTAATCACTAGGCCAAAACATCATTGGCGATTAGTATACTTAGTTAAGTAATATTGCTTTAAATTTAGCTTTTAAATATTAGGTATCTAAGTCAACTGCAGGTAACTCTCTTACTGACTTTTTAGCATTAAATCTGAAATATTTTAATTGAAACTTGTTTAAAAGATTTTTAAATTATATTTATATGACACCTGTTGAATATAAGCGGGGTGATTTGTCTAATATTTGTTACAAGCATAATAGTTATCTCTTCAACGACTCAGTAAATTCTTTCTAACTAGGGTTGCTTCCCTACGCGCGTTGCGCGCATAGTAAACGGGTCAATGCTCAGATATATACATGTAATCCAACGATCACAGCATCTCACAATTTAATGTATTATCATTATAGCCTCAAACTTATAAATTATATTATACGTTAAAGAACGAACGTGAAAGACTTATATCACATATTGTAAGGCTCATAAGCATAGACTGAATCAGAAAATCATGACTGCAAAGGGTTGCGGGTAACAACCTACCATCCTCGAGATCTACCACTACAATACTACCCTTGATTCAAAGTCTATAACCTGCGTTTAAGCTCATCATAGCCACATAATAAAGCCCAACCAACCAAACTTGACCAGAGGATAATCGAGAGCTTTATCGAAACAAATTGCAGGTCATCAATCTCCACACAAACCCACTGATGCCTTAGACGGTCTAATACTCGTCATGATCGGTCTAATGAAATAAGAGAAAAACAGGCACAACAAACATTCGTAGATAGCAGATCATATTACGAACCCATAACGACAAACCCAACAACTTAATGCGGTTGGTCAAAGCTAGATTGCAGGTAGATTCTCTGAGCTCAAATTCAACCATCTCAATTACATCTCTGGAAATCAAAATAAAAAAAAAGTTTAATCAATCTTTTAATTATTAAAAAAATTTAAGAGAATATGTCAACTTAAAAATAACTAATATATAGAAAGAATACCAAACCTGCAAATACCAAAAGCTTTCCTCATATGCAGAATAAAACATTAACGACTAATCTAAATATTTTAAAACTTTAATTGCTTTAATGGAATCTTGTAATCCATTCCATAGCAAGCCACACATCAATTTAGATGCACCAAAAGCATATATATAATATATCACCTCAAGCAAGGTTTAGAACGGGGACCAGCATCTAATCTTGCTAACCGAAAAAGCCACAAAAGTAACGGAAAACCTTTACATACAAAACTGAACACAACCATCACCACACCACCGCCACCTCAGGTCCAAGAAAGGGGAATACCAACCGACCACCACTTGATTTGGGCAAACATACCCTAACCACGACCATGAAGAGGCGGCCGTGACGACGTCGGCGTCACCAACAAGCTTCAGCGACGGCAGCGCAGGCGGTGGACGACGTCGACGTCGACGGCAGCGCAGGCGGTGGACGATGAGGGTACCCATTCCTCAAAGAAACCCTAACGACCACCATGCACACCCGACGGTGATGGCGTCGCCAGCACCAACAACAAAACAAACAGAGATCGATCACTACAATGGCAAGCCACAGTCGATGCGGTGTAGGTGGCGGGCCACGGCAACTGTCGTTTCTCTCTCTACGAATGAACCGGAGAGGCAACAGGAGACGTCTCCCCCTTTTCAGTCTCTATAAAGACATTTGGGAGAGGGAGCGAAACACAAACTTTACAAACTCCTGTGGCCAAAACATAACACTCACATCTACCCTATTCCTTTAACTTTCTTATAAATATATAGGGTAATATGTACAAACGAATGAGTAGTTAAATAAACAGGAATTGAAATTAGCTTCTATATTACTTATGAAGTTAATTGTATTTGAATAAACAATACATAAATACGAATGTTGATGCTTGTCAACTAGGTTAAGGTAAGATATTGTTACAATGTTACCTAATGGGACACCATTAAGGTAAAATATTTTGGTGAAAACTAAGTTATCGTTAAATAATTCTTTTTGTTATAGCATGTTAATTATGGTTCATGTGGGTACATGGGTTACTAATTGCATATGGCTAGATGTAATGTTAATATATGATGTTGATATTGTTGTTTTCTTGTTATGATGATTATATTGTCTTGTCATCATGATGAAGGTATATGTTTATTTTGCTTTGTCATGATGATGATTATGTTGTTTTGCCATCATGTAGATATGCGTTATGCTATACGAAATGATAGCGATGAGACAAGTTTAGAAACTTGTAGCCTGTACGACATATACACATTATTAATTAGTTGAAGGAATATCATGAAAGAATAATCAAGAAAAATATAAGAATAACTTAATAAGATTGGTAGTTAATAAGCTTTCACATGGATCCATCACACGATTTAATGCTTGTATGGTGGCACTCATGCATTAGGAGCGATTTTGTGGCAAGCCTAATTTTTATAGACATGTAATTACATGAGTGAGAGATAGTTTTATGTATTTTTAACAGACAACTAATGATGGCGGCAGACTACTTTGTGCTCTTTCACTTAGTCGAATATGTGGTGAACTTTCCTCCGACTAGCCTGATGCACATGTTGGTGATGTGGAGTTCATGAGACCGGAGGACTATGATGATAATGTGAAGATAAATTATAACTTATAAAACCATGTGATTAAGATGTTATGATAAGTAACTACGCAAAAAAATAAATACGATGAGATGAACATATGAGGATAATTAAATTGCTTAAAATGATAGACCAGACATTAGGATGATATGCTTAATTTTATTTTGTTGGGACGAATCATATCAACAGACGTATTATCAACTTGAAGAATGACTTCTATTATAAGAGGGTTTACTTGTTTTCTGAATTATAACCCTTTGTGTTACTTAACTTTATAGTTCACACTTCTTTTCAAAAAGCTCCGCGTACTTGAAGATTACTTAAGATAATTAAGCATTTGTTGGTAAAAATGAGTATTTGAACCATATCAATATACATGATGAATTTAAAATACGTATTGTGATCATTTAAGTTTATGATGCTGCAAACTTATGATTATGTTATGGTTACTATTTTGCGGTTAATAACGTGCAAACAGCACTCAGCTGATGGATCATTTAATGGTTTTATATTTTTAAACAAAAATGCTGGAAAATTTAAACTATTATAATTATAAAATTTTAATATCAACTAATTTTGAGAAAATAAGAATGTTACATGCATGCTTGTAGTTGTGAAGAATCTATCTTTCAATATGATCTTTAACTTTGGGCATATAGCATTTGAGCATAAAAACCCTATCGGGTCTCCCATTTGACTAACTAATTACTTTCTTAGTTACCACACCCAATTACTTTCTTACCCATACCTTGATAAGACTCAATCATTTACTGAACTTATACTCCTCATTAAACGGAGTGGATTTCCATGGATTTCATGATCAAGCGCTACCGTGAAAATCCTATCAGATGCGACACCATCTAACTGATTGTAGAATACTTAACCAAATCCATCACATTCTATAGTAATCAAAGATGTTGGCAAGATGGAGAAGTTGACTCCCATCTACATTAAAGGAGTAGTCTTACGACACAAAGTGTCAAATGCTATTATCTTAGGTCAAGACACTCGATTTACTTCACACTTCTGGCAATTATTACAGTAAACCTCTGAGCAAGCTTGGATCTGACCACAACAAACCATTCCCAAACCGATGACTAAGGTGACTGTATAGTTCAAATTAATTAAAGACATGTTACAAGCTTATGCAGTATATATTTCGGTAACAGTTGGGAGATTCGCCTATTGCTAATGAAGTTCTCATATAGTGAAAGTTATCATTTCATCATCACAACTGCATCGTTCAAGACACGATACAAATGAAAATGCTAATCACCTATCTGTGGGGAAGGGGTTGGTGATAGTCAACTCACTGGTTCTAAACTCGTAAATGAGACTATAGAGAGTGGCGTACACGAATGTTCTTCATCTATATAGATAATTATCTAAAGCAACACTATTCTTTCCACTTGATGTGATACAATTTAATGACCTATCATGGTTCATTGAAGAACCATTTGAGATCATGAATCAAAAACTGAAATCACTTAATCACTATAAGGTCATTATGGTCAAAATCTGTGGGACTTGAATCTTAAACCTGAGTTCGCGTCGCGTGGGAGTGCGAGAAAAAAAACCCTTATATGTTTAATAATTTTGTATCCTCCTCTTGTTGTATTTGTTGAATTTCGAGACGAAAATTCTTTCAACAAAGGGATAATATCATAAATCTAAAATTTTCTTTTCTATTCAGACCTGTATCATTTTTACTCAAATTTTCAGAAAGAAAATTCTTTTAACAATGGGATTATGTGACACCGGACATTTTAAGGTTAATTACGTTAACTTCGTTAGTAACATCTCGTTATCCGGCTAAGTTATGGATGCAAGGCACGTAATTTCACACACATTAGTCTATACCCGAACGTTGGTGATCAAAATTAATAATAAATATTTTGAGCAAATAAATAAATATAAGTTTTGTGAATTTATATGCTAACTGTTTCGGTGAAGCTATGTATTACGTGATTATACGAACATGGTAATTATATAGTTATGCACTAGATAGATATATATAAAATTGATATATAAAATGCGTGAGTGTTTGTTTTTATAATTTAGAGAGTTTCACTTCGTTAGTTGGATTTTTAGCACGAAAATACCTGTAAAATAGCAAAAAGCCCGACCCGAAGCCCACTAAAAGCCACCCAACTTCCTAATTACACTACCTAATAAAAACTAGCCAACCCAAATCCCCATTCACCCAAAAATAATTCGCCCCAACCTCAATTCTCGTTTTTGAAGAAACATGTAGCAGAGATGGACGATCCTTGAAGATCTAACCGTTGGATCGACACAAACGTTTTACAGGAGGTTCTAGACACATATACGAAGGTTTTCACCGTTGGGATTTTGATTTCAAATTCTAGAAATCAGGTTTTTATTTTTCCAAGAAGAACACTGCTCGGGGGAAGTTTCCGACAACTACTCGGCTTCCTTGCAATAGATCCGGTGGCATCCAGTGGCTGCAAGTAGTGCTGATGGTAGAGCTCAGTGAGACGGACGCGTGGCCACTTGAATCACTCAATTCCGAGGTTGTTTGATATGGTTTCGACCTCCATTCGTATTTGGTTCAATTCGGGTATGATTCATGGATGTTTCTAGCATCGAGGAATCACTACTTAACGAAAATTGAGGCAAGCAAGTAAGATTTCTTTTAGATTTTATGTATTGTTCGACCCTATGGTCATTAAACCTAGGTTCATCCAAGCAACAAAATTAACGATAAAGATGCAAACTTTATCATCGCTTGAGTAATTGTGTATTAATTAGATAATATTGGTGATTAGGCGGAACCATAATATGTGGAATTGTTTACATGTTAATAGTGTTATTAACTTTAATTTAGAATTGCTTGCTAGGTTGCATAATTTGGTACATTTAAAGTGATCTAATGGCGTTTGTATGTTGTGGCATGCATGAATAAATGAATTGGGTGTTGGTGTGAGATCCTGTGCATGATTTGTTCATATGTTTCCAATAAAGAAAACTTTATTGGGTTAGTATTTTGTAATGCGGGTTTGGGTATGCATGATACTTTGGGATGATGTTAGTGGGTCAATTTTGGTATATAAACATATTCGAATTGATCAAACATGAAAAACATAGCTTGTTTCTAGTAGTTGGCCAAAAATAGAAACCTTGTTAGTTTTGAATTTGCATGATAGACTTGGTTGGGAGGTTGTATTGTTACGAACATGTTGGTTAAGTATTATGGAAGTAATCTATTGAGTTGAATCTTATAAACCAACTTCGATGGTTAAGGATTGCTTAGAATTTCTAGATATATAGAAACGTTATTGGAAATGATGACTTGTATATATTAAATATTAGGTTTGCATGATAATGTTGGGGATGATGACATGTTAGTGATGACATATCTATGTGATAATAACCATAATTGGTAGTAAACGGGTCAAGTGGATTTAACTTACCCAAAGAGAAAACTTTATGGACTTTGACATATGTAAAGAAAAACCAATGTGTGTTCAATGAATGATGATGGTTGAATTGATCTTTTAATGATTACATAAGCATATAAGAATGTTAATTTTCCATCAGCAGACATCTTATGACATAAAAACTTGAATTTTATGATTGTGGCTTTCTAAAGTTGGTAACTTTATTAGATGTGTAAATTGCATAATGTGACTTAGACGTGCTACACAAGATGTGATAATCTAGGGTATATTAGCTTAGCTACTTAAACATGTTAGCCAAGTTGGTTTACTAAAAATGTTGGTTCTTGATCATGACTGCTAATAGAAGAAACTTTATTGGTAATAAAGTTTAGATTGGAACTATGCATGTTATGTGATGTGATTTACTTGCTTAATGTGATTATATGTGCCTAGCGGAACAATAACAAACTTAACGGCTCACCAACGAGTCATTGGGTCAATCTCAGTCAATCAAGGTCAAACTTAGTCAAAGCTAGTCAATGGGTCAAACCTTTCTTAATGCACATGAACAATGGGATTGTTTGGATACTTAGGGTTTCATAAACCTGCACGATCACATACTTATGAACCTAAGGTTTGAGTCTGATTACCATTGCTTATTGAATTACTCTGCTATGCACCTTATGGTGAGTGACTACTTTACTTAACTTACTCCTTAGGAAGGGATAACATGCTGTATTTTATTAATGGATTAGTAAAACCGTATGATCACATAGGTACCTAGTGTCACTTCCTGCCTTACTATTCGGACCGTTAATTACATTACTTCGTGAGGAAATTTTTAGTAGTATTACAGGGTCTGACAAGCCCCACCCGGGCTGGTCACGACAACACCATGGAAGTCAAATGGGTGATTAATTGTCCTATCTTTACCATGCCTGGGAGGCATTAGCCAAGGCACACCGTACATACATTACTGTCAGCTTCGGTCACGAATGATTCGCACACTAGTGTAACATGTATACTAGTCTAGCTAACTACTCGATATACTTTGTTTACTAAATCTGCATAAACCTTATTTTATGGTTTTGAAAACTTGTGAACTCACCAACTTTACATTGACACACTTTAGCATGTTTTCTCATAGGTTATCAAGATTAAGAGCACGTAGCGCATCTCATGGCATCCTTGGTTTTTGGAAAGACATTTACTTTTTACATGCTTTTAAAGTTTTGTTTTCCATGTGCGTTTTGCGCAGTCATTTACTATGAGATAACTGTTTGTGTTTTAATTGCATTTTCATTTTGCTTCCGCATTTTTAAATCTTAAACTTTGATTTTGCTTATGGTTTTCTTTACATATGGTTTTCTCTAAACTCATATAGAGTCGTTTGATGCAACTAATGGCTGAGATCCTGGTTTATCACACTCTCGCGGTTATACTCTGTCTGTGGAATTTGAGGGTGTGAGAGATTGGTATCAAAGTCAGGGCGGGGCCGGTGTGCCAGCGAGGATGCTGGTCACCCAAGTGGGGGAGGATGTAACATCCCACATCGATTAGAAAGGGAAACGAAAGTCTCTTTATGAGGTGCTGGATACATTTCCCTATCAGATACGTTTTAAACCCGTGATGAGGTATTCTCCCCAAGTAGCGGACAATATCATGTGCGATTGGTGAAGCTTAAACTAAGGTACAGAGGGGCGCGGGGGGGGGGGGGGGGTCGAAAGTCACCGCCACGAGACCATAATTTTTTATTTGTATCGCTATGTTTTGGGTTATATGTTTGGGTAATCAGGCCGGTGATTTGGTTTGGGTCGGGACAAATAATAAAAATAACTATAAATATCTAATTTTTATATTTTTATTCAAATGACTATTCTTACACATAAAATTATAAAAAGAGAATTAACGATGATGCTAGAAAAATATGAGTACTTTAAAGAAAAGTTATAATTCTGCATGATGACTTTTAAGATCTTTAAAAACATCTATTATGGATTGTTAATCAAAGCTTTCATCATGTCCTCGTAAATGGAGCTTGCATATTCGACATTTTTATTTTATGATTGTTTCAGAAAAATTACCTGGATTCTTAGAACTAGAAGATTCATCAAGTCCTCATAAAGTACAAGGTTGAAATGTCAACCATTTCATTAAATCAACTGAAGGTTTTAATCGTAAAGAGTTCTTCAAAATTAGATCTTCACTTTTCTTCTAAAATACATTCCCAATGTGTGTTGCTTGATGTTCTTGTTAATTTTCATGTTTTTTCAACTCACTAGTTGAGGTTTTGTGTCGTTTATCTTGATTTGGATTATCAATTTGTTCATCAACAGCCTTTATTTTGAAAAAAGTATAATGGTTTTCACTTTTCCCCTAATTTATCAACCTAAGTTTATCATAAAACATATTCAATCAATAATTTTATATTTTCATAATCATTCAATTATCAATGAATCAATAATAATAACTTGAACAATATAAACCCTAATCCCTAATTAAAAACCCTAGGTTCAAATGAACAATAGATTAAACAATAAAAAGTAAGTTGGTGATTAGTGAGCAAACTAATTAGAGCTGAAGGTGGAGCCATGGAGGTGAGCAATGAGTTGGTCGCCAGTTGGGGGGGAGCGTAGTCGGCAAGGGAGCAGTCACTTGGTCGCTTGTTGCCTGTTGCTGTGTAACTGTGTTGTAGATGGTGAGATGTGATTTAATGTCACTAACCTACTAGTGACTAGCCCGTTAAAAAATTTAGTCTATTAAATTATTAGATGGAGCCCAACTAATACACGTAAATTATTTTAATACACATTAATTTTATTTGTATTATAAATATTTTTAACATATAAAAATTTCTAACAGAAGGGTGAACTCAATATATAGAAAAAAATATAACTACCAGTCTAAAATTTAACACTAATACTACCGATGAAAAATAGAAAGAAATCCCTATCATGTTTTGCCCCTGTTATTATAAGTTATTGATTATTACAGCTTACATTTTTATAGCCAACATAATCCATCTATATGAATTGATGGTTACATCCACATATCACTGAAGTGTGTGTGCGTGTGTGTATATATATATATATATATATATATATATATATATATATAATATGTATATATATGCATGTAATTATTTGTTTGACATAAATCTTTATGACATATTGGTTTAATATTATGTAATACCAAAACATATCAAGACGTCTTAGGTGTTTCATAAAATTTGAACTTTGACGTATTATAAAGATTATCTCAATAAAAAAAGCCTTCAATGTATACCGGTTTGATTGGAAATTTAAATGGAGGACTATTTTACCTATAAATTACTACCCTATCATAAGTCGATATATATTACACTTACACATTTAAAGGAAATACGCACTTATTCAGTTATCGATTTTATGTCGTATTTGGTTGATCAAGCCTGAGTCTTTTCCATCATATAAGCAACTCCATTGGTAGGTTTGGAGATTATGTGCCAGAGCTCATAGTAAGTTCTTTTAGATTTTATTTATTAAGTGGTGAAACCAAAATTCTTTTTATGATGTCAGTTATTTTTGGTTCTTCAATTCTAACAGCTAGACATCATAATGTTTAATATAGTCGAAAGTCTGGTCGAGTCGTCAACTTCTTGACTTGGATGGCTTGATATTAACTTTTAATTAGGTATTTTGTGTTTTTTCCTTGTTGATTGTGTTTGTATACTTGGGTCTTTTTAGTTGATAATAAGTTGGATAAATGGATAATTGACAATTACAATTGGACTTGTACTAAACAAAATAAAACTTCAATACTCATTAAAATTTACTTTTTTTACTTTCATATAATTTTTTACTTACTAAAGCTTGTAAAAGTTTTCAAAAAAACCAATTGATATGATAATGGGTCATAAGTTTTTCATAAAAGAATGTTGTTAATCATAAATAAATAAATAAATAAAAATGGTATTGTTTGAAATTCTTTTATTATACGTTCTACATTAAACAAAGAAAGAAAAAAAAATGTTAGGTTACCCTAAACCCCATTACCTAGTTCCGCTTATAAAATTTCATTTTTTCTAGCACGACTCCAACTTTAAAATACACTAGGCTTCAACTTTATACTAGTAAGAATTTAAACCCATACCACTTGTGTGAAGACATAAACACTATATCACTAGACTATTAAATCATAACTTTTAATATTGATATATGCAGAAGAGATGAATGAGTGCAGAATTGTCAATTGTAGTACTAAAACTGGCTTCTCTAGTTATCGTACTTCTCAATTTATTATTATTTCCCTTGGATATTTTTTTGACAACTTTTCTTTTCAATTCATATAAATAAACAAACATTGAAAGCAATATTTCTTCATAAGTTGAAGACATTTTGATTTTTTAATCTTGATGGTGTTTGTTGACATTGTTAGATTTATATGGTTTTACAATCTACACCACATATGAATTGGTAAATTTTTTCATGAGAACCAATTATCGGTAAACTATAAGATCTGTCAATACTCTGTTTACAAAAAAAATAATAGCTGACATTGGACGTGTAACCTTCAAAATTATAATAAATACTAGAGGAGACAAAATTCAAACGCCATACATTTAAATCATATTCTACTTATCACCAAACTACCTCTTGAAGATCGAATTTGTTAGGATAAGTTAACGAAAATATGATTTATTGATATTATAGTCTTGATATGACCCACAAGTTTAAATATTTCGTTTTCTCACATAAGACATCTATATTTATACTATTTATAATAAATAAAAGATTTAAAAGGACACGCGTCGATTTCTTGTTAATTTTAAAATTATGTTTCGTGATGATAATGATTTTAAATAAGTAAATTAAACAATCAAATATTTAAAATATAAATCTTCTTATTCTAATAATTTATTAAAACATATAAAACTAAGGGCCAGTTACTATACAAAGTGTAATTTACATGCGAAGCTTATGAAGTCAACAGAGCGTGACACGTGTTTTTGGTGGAGGGGTAAATTCGTTCGTGTCATAATTACACATATAATGTACATAATTACACAAGTTATATTCATAATTACGTAATTTATATTATTAATACACAAGTCATATTTATTATTACGTAGAGTAAAATTACTTACGTTATAAAAAATAATTACGCAAGTTAAGTTTATAATTACGTAAGTTATATCATACCTACACAGTAAATAATCACGCAAGTTATACACATATCATATAGACGTTTAAAAAAAGATTATTGGATATTAACAATCATAACTTTTAATTATTGGCCGAGATTAATTCCAGTTCAGAAAATATCTGCAGACACTATCAACCTTAAGTTTATTTTCCTCCAATGATCCCTTACTAACTAAGAGTTAACGCCCGCTAGTTTGTTTTTATGAAATAGAGTCAACTTTAAGCTATTTTTCAATTGCGCCGCCGCCCAGTCTTTATCAGGTCTGTTTTTTTATGTTTAGCCTCCATCGTCACCTGAAATATACCTCCAACGAGTCAAATGATTCATATCTGGAGGTGGAGATTAACAGGTTGAAGGGTACAAAAGTTTCAGATCGACGGACCTAATGGTTGATTTTAACTTTCTACTTAATGTTTTGGCCATATAAGTAGTTCACATCATAAAAAAACTAACAGTGTCAACTCTCAATTAGTAAAGGATCGTTAGAGGAAAACAAACTCAAAGTTAAGAGTGTCTGTAAATATTTTCTAAATTTGGATTAATACTGGCCAATAAAAGAAATTTGAGATTATTAAAATCCAATAACTCTTAAAAAAATTATTTTTTCTAAGAAAAAAAGTATAGCAATACTGTGACCACTCGTATTTTTGTTAACGTTTGTTAAACGTCGTCATCTCTTGCAAGGGTGCGTTTTGTTATTAATGCAAATACGATGACTTATTTGTAATTCCTTGAAATTATTACAATTTGGATGTAATTAAATAATTAAAGATAATCATAATAAAATGATAAAATAACATTAATAATATTAAATAATTATAATAAGTGTTAAGGAATAAAAACAAAATAAGTTTAATATTTTAAAGCTTGTAAAAAAAAACAATAATGTTGGGCATAAAATAACAAAAATATAAATTACAGGGGCTAAACTGTAATTAATTTAAATTGAAACTTAAACTTTGGTTTTAAATTAACAAAACATAAACCGCAAGGGCCAAATGTGTAACTTATTTTGAAAACCCAACCCACCGCCCATTTTCCAGGCCATGTACTCCGGCCACCTCCAGCCGAGAATCCGGCCACCTCAAATCCTCGAAATTCCTTTATATTAATCGAATTAAACCGTTCTATTCGAATCACTAAACTGTTTCGAACCCAATGATGACTTTTAAATCTGATTTTAAACGGGGATACATTCAAACCCAAACTCGAAACCGAAACCATCACAAATCAAAAACCGTTCACCCCTTAAATCACAATAATAACGCAATTAATCGAGTATATACGTATAATCAAATGGAACTTAATGGGACGATTAATCCCACCTGAAACAGTCTTAAACTCATTCAATTCGACCTGAAATCCCCGACAATAAATCTATAGCTGTTGGGCAGGTTCTTGATCGAATTGAACCTATAAAATAGAGGGCAAATGCTCTCGACATCTTCTTTTCACTGTCTGTGCTCTCAATTTCACCAAAACACACACGCATCAAACATTCGATTCAAGAACCGGTCACGAGTCGCGTTCGAGCTTGTAATTACCAACACAACATCAAAACATGTAACTAAATGGGGCTTTACACTAGGTTTGATGTGAGAAATCAAAGCCCTAAGGTCAATTGCTGTATCAACATCGAATTGATAGTCAATTGGTTCGAATTCAATTCTAGGGTTCTATGGAATTTGGGATTTTGCGAAACATTATATTTAATCCAATCTTTGTGTTAATTGACACAAATTGGGCTTTGGCCTGGCGGTTTGGAGTTTGTGTGGTGTGGCAAAGGGCCCGGGTTCGAACTCGAGGCCCTGCCACAATTTTTTTTAAAGGGTTTTGTAATATTTAAAATTCTAGAAAATATTTAAATATTTTATTAATTATATAAAAATCAGTTGTAATAAAAAATTAAATAAAATCATTTTCTTTTTAATTTTCTAGGAAATTTAATTGAGAAATTTCCCTTTCTTTATTTTAAAAATTAAAAAAATTGAACAAATCACAAGTTGTTATAATCTCAAATTGTAATGAGTTCCCATTTAATTTCTAATAGTTACAATTAAATAAACTCCTTATTGTTACACATTTGTTTATGATTTTTTTAAGAAAATAAATATACATATTAAAAAATGTACACTATTGTAATTAATATAATTATTTTTTAAACATTTAAATTTACAAATTACTATTTTATTTAAATAATACCATTTGAAAATAAAAGTTTAACTTTTATTAATAATCACTAAAATCTTATTTAAATTTAATAAAATAATTTAAATTTACATCATAAAAATCATGATTAAAATAAATAAATACAAAATCATCATGATTAACTTAACACGACGTTCTTAGGTTGAAGGTTGTCAGGATCAGTGATCTAAGTTTGATCAATTAGAGTTGAATCGCAGCGGAATTAGAACAAGAATTAGACAAATATGCAAGAACACAATAGATATTCAATGGAACAGTACACGGTTATATAGAAATAGGGTTTTCTGCAAAAGGGATAATAACATTCATGCACACATGCTTCGGTATGGCGGCTGCTAGGTTTTTCTAAGCTACCGATTACAATTAGGTCAGCATTCCTTATATAAGGAATGTGACGTCTGCTGATGTCACTTGATAGTGACGTCTAACAGAATTATTACAAACTACTGAAAGTAAGCAAACTACTGAGAATGTTCACAACAACTGAGAACATCTCAGAGTATGCTAAGTACACGAAGAAACATAAAACTACTGAAACTACAAGTACACAAAAGAAAATACAACTACTGAAAGGAAACCATCACAACTACTGAAGAGGTCTTCTTCAGCTGTTGTGACAACATCTGAAACTTGGTCTTCAGTCTTTGTCTTCAGCTTTGTCTTCAGACTTTGTCTTCAGTTCTTTTACTTCAGACTTTGTCTTCAGCTCTTTCACTTCAGACTTTGTCTTCAGCTCTTTCACTTCAGACTTTGTCTTCAGCTCTTTCACTTCAGACTTTGTCTTCAGCTCTTTCACTTCAGACTTTGTCTTCAGCTCTTTCACTTCAGACTTTGTCTTCAGCTCTTTCACTTCAGACTTTGTCTTCAGACCTTGTTATCAGTTGATGTCTTCAGCTGTTGCAGACTACTTCAGTTGTTGTAATGTCTGTGGGACTTAAAGGTTTTTCTGATCAGGCTCATTGGTTCTTTTGGTCCAACAAACTCCCCCTGAACCAATGCAGCCAAAACCTTTAAGCTTATTGAGGTCCCACTTATTCTTGGCAGAAATACTCTCTTGATCAGCTTCAGAGATATCAGATAAGCACAGGCCAGGGAACAGGTTTCAGTAGATGTGAATGTCAAAGGATGGAAGGGAACTCTGTCTTGGGGAAACTGGACACAGAGCTGTTATCCCAACCATGAAACCTACTTCCCATTGATGAGTCTATAAGACTCTCTGACGTAGGCCTCAAGGAGAACAACTTGTTCCTCCTTAGTGAGTTCTTCTGCTTCTCCTTCGAAGAAGAACTCTGGGCCATAGTACTCTGATAAGTACTTTATCGTCTTTCCATTTTTCAACTCAACAGTTGTTATCTCTCTGTAAGCAAATTCATCTGGGTGAGTCCCTTCTAATAACAACTGGAGTTCATTTTTCTTGATCTCTTCAAGCCTCTTGTATAACAACCCCTTCTTGACCATTTTGTTCTCCATTAGAGTTTGAGGGGTCATCTTTGACTTGTAGGCTCTCTTGAAGTCTTCAAGTATTCCCAGGGTGAGACTACAATGGCCAACATAATAGCAGCATCTATGGTCTTTCTCACTTGGCCATTGTATCTACTTGGTATGGATTTCTTATGAATTCTAGAACTAACCCTGGGGTCTGGCCAAATCCTTACTCTCTCCTTTTGATATTGAAAGGTATACCTGAGAGCATACAGCCTTTGAGCGTGTTTCTTCATGGCTTGTATAGATGATGACTGAGGAAACTCTTTGTCAATCATCTTCAAAAGTTGCTCATCGTGCTGTTTCTGCTGTTCTTCTTCTTCAATCTTAACTTTCACCATTTGCCTCTGAAAGTCTGGTGTGATCATTTGTTGACTTCTGGGCTCAGGTAATTTTAGAACAGCAGAGATTGGCAGACTGTCTTCTTCATCATCATCTTCTTCTTCTTCTACCATCCTCAACACCCTTCTCCTCCTTCTGGGTGCATCACTGGATGTGGTTTGAGGTGGTTTTTGGGGTAAGGGAGTTGGTTTTGAAGGTTGAGTTGGTTTAAGTTTAGGTTTAGGGATTGGTTTGGAGAGTTGTGGGGTTGGTTTTTTTGAGTGGGAGTTTGGGAAGGCTGATCTAGCATTTTTATGGTAAGTTTGGCTTTGGAAAGCTTGGCCATATCAGTTCTCTTCCCAGCACCTGCTTCATCTAAGGCTTCGATAATCAACCCTTATTGAATGCTTCAGAAGCACAGATTCTGGTGGTTATTGCCAGAATACTGTCTCTGGTCCATGATTTAATCTCAATTAATGATCTTCCCAAGTATTTTGCAATAAACCTGATCATTATCTCCAACCTCTCCCTTTCCATCACACTGTAACTGGCCCATCTTTCTTGTATCTCTTCAATCTCCAGCCTTCTGATCTCAGTGTCTAATGTGGCTGTATCAAAGCCCTGTCTGAAGAGTTGGTCTATTATTCTGTCCATTGATCTGCTGTGAGCTTCATCAGCTTCTTTAATCAGATCTTCCAATGATTTCTCTTCATCAGGCTTTTGAGTTTCAGCACTTTTCTTTCTCTTGTATGTGATCAGCTGTTTTTCCTTTTCTAACTCCTTTTCTTTCTCTTTTGTTTCTCATCTTCCACTCTCTTTCTCTTTCTTTCTTTCACTGCCTTAGACTCCCCCTTTTTGGGTGCATTGGGTTCAGGGGTTTGAATGGCAGAAAGCTTCTTTTGCACAGCATCATCAACAAGTGTTTTAGATTTGAGGAGATCCTCTCATCAATGGCTTTATGCACAATCTCATTGATGATGGGAGTGATGAGAGGTAAGGAATTTTGAAAGGTAGCAACCATCTGCTCAGAGGGGTTCTGTCCCTGAGAGGTGGTGCCAAAACAGTGGCTGGTGGCTCAGTTGAGTGTAGTGGCGGAGTGTTTGGGGAACCTTCAGATGAAGGTGCCATCTGTGGGTTTATTGGGGCAGATGGACTTTGATCCTGAGACATTTTGGCAAGCAGTTCTTTGAGTCTGCTCACCTCAGCCTCAAGGATTGTGTTATGGGCTAAGACATCGTAGAAAAAGCCCAGGTCATCATCAGTCTTTGCTGAATCACCTGACCTCCTGATTGAATCAGGATGTACATGCCCTGAGTGTAGATCAGTTGTAGCATGTGCCCCTTGTTCTTGGTTCTGGGGACTTCCTGCCTCAGGACTGAGTCCTTCATCGGCAGTTGCCTCTGGTGAGGTCTTAGAGATGTTACCAACTTCATCCTGTTCATTTGCTGAATCAGTAGAAGTGGCAGCCTCACCAGATGTTCTAACCTCCTCCTCTACACGGGGAGATTGAACATTATAACCCCTGTGCTGTGGGTTATCAGCAGCATTTTGGTCCTCTTCCTCAGCTGTTGAGGTTCTCCCCATTGTAATGGTGTCTGGGGAGGAGGAGAGGAATGCAGCTGACTCAGCACTTGTGCAACAATAAATGTTGGGCTTTGAGGGGCGGTTGCATTTGGAGATAGGTTTGAAGCAGATTGCACCCGGGGTGACTGGTGCTCTTCAATGGTAACCTTCTCAATTGAGATAGGTTCCAGCATTGTGGTATCCCCAATTATGGTTGCATCAGGATCCTGTTGAGAGGATGCCTGAGCGGCTAGGGCTGGTGGAGTCTTTGACACTACTGGGGGGTTAGAACCAGTAAGTGTTTCCTGTATTGGTGTTACAGGGGCATCCTCAGGGGACTCATCTCCCTGAGTAGCCTTTTTGGGCTTTTTGGTGTTGGGTTTGGTGGGGACTTTGGATCTGGAAGTGGAGGCTGTGGGTTCCCGCTGCTTGGGTTTTAGCAGCCGGGCAGCCCCTTTCATTGTAGGGTCAGAGTTGTGCCTGGAGTATACTTCAGGCAATACAGCCGGAGC
This sequence comes from Flaveria sonorensis, assembly GCA_025506505.1. Taxonomy (NCBI): domain Eukaryota; kingdom Viridiplantae; phylum Streptophyta; class Magnoliopsida; order Asterales; family Asteraceae; genus Flaveria; species Flaveria sonorensis. The sequence continues at coordinate 44,478 of JACCIY010001445.1, read as the reverse complement.
AGGGACTCCAAGGCCAACAAGGCCGTCTGATTTTAGCTGTGTTAAAATTATGGCCATGAGAAACCTGGGATATAATATCCATCTGTTTGCCACAGGTTTCAAGGCCAGATCCTTTAGTTCCATAAAAACTATCTCAGAAAAATTTAGAGTTTGTCGTTCAAAGATAGAGTATAATACCTGTTGCCATCGGGAGGACATCTGATCCCATGAGGAGGTTTTTGGTGCAAGGCAGACATTCACCATGTGGAATATAAGACGTTCAGCATCATGGAAGTGCTTCTTCAGAATGGTGGTAGCACTTAAGTCTCCTTCATACCCGTTGTTGATGAAAGACATATCGGTTGTGCCTTTCGGGTATTCTGTGACACAGGTGGCATCATGTAGATCTAGGGTTTGTCGAATGATGTCCGGAGTGATGACCACCTGTTTCTGGTTGACCAACGACTGGAGAGTGATTTGGCTATCATTCTCACCAGTTTGCACAGAGACGTTGGTCCAGAACTGGCTTAGGGAATCGGGGTATATGGTAGGATTCAGAAGAAACGCGGTTCGGTACTGGGAATCTACCATAAGATCGATGGCGTTATCAAATTTGTTCCAGAAGGCCGATTTCGAGAGGTAGGCAACACAGTTGTGTCTGGGTTTGAGTTTCATGGTCGCCATTGTTGAGAGAGTGAAGGACGGAAAACGGCTAATGAAACGTTTGAAAGTAGGTTTAGGTATTTATAGGGTAAGAAAAGGCTGATATAAAACGACTGAAAGTGTTGGTGCTGTCATCAGTTGTTTGAAAACAACTGAAGACCTGGTTTTAACTTTCAGAAGTAACAACTGAAGACTTGGTATTAGTCATCAGTAGTTGTGAAACTACTGAAGACATGGTTTTGGCTTCAGGTGTTGTAACAACTGAAGACTTGGTGTTAGTCATCAGTAGTTGTGAAACTACTGAAGACATGGTTTTGGCTTCAGTTGTTTGAAGTGAAGCAGCAGTTGTAGAAACAACTGAAGAGAAAATTTCTCATCAGCTGTTGTCGTCAATTCTTAGCTCATCAGCTGTTTCATTCTGACCTCAACACTTATATCAGACGTCTGATTTTCAGACGTTTCATGGTCATCAGTACTTATCTGTTAGACTGACATCAGTAGTTGTAACTACATCAGTTCTTTTCAACAGATAGAGTACTTCAGTACTTTTAAGTAATTTAGTCTTCAGTAGTTATGAAAACTACTGAGGATAAAAGAACTTCAGTACTTATTTGTGACAATAGTATACGAATGCTCATCAGTACTTGTTGACTGAGATCATCAGTAGTTGTCACTTATTCTAGCTGCAGCATACCAAGCCTTAACACTAGGTTTTGGAAAGTTGAACTGTCCAAAGGCTTAGTAAATATGTCTGCAAGCTCATCAGCACTAGGAACAAACTTTGGATCAATCAGACCTTTTTCAAAACAATCCCTAATAAAATGGTGTCTGATCTCAATATGTTTGGTCCTAGAGTGCTGGACTGGATTCTTGACAATACAAAGAGCTGAAGCACTATCCATTAGTAATGGAGTCTTAGTCTCTGTAATGCCATAATCCAATAATTGATTCTGAAGCCAGAGTACCTGAGATGTACAACTTGCAGCAGCAATGTACTCGGCTTCAGCAGTGGATGTAGCAACAGATGTTTGTTTCTTACTCTGCCAAGAAACCAAACAGTTGCCTAGGAATTGACATCCACCAGAAGTTGATTTTCTAGTTAATTTACACCCTGCATAGTCACTATCAGAAAAAGCAACTAATTTGCAAGAGTGCCCAGTGGAATACCAAAGACCTAGAGATTGAGTACCTTGCAGATATCTAAAGATCCTCTTGACTGCAATCAAATGAGACTCTTTAGGAGCAGCCTGAAATCTAGCACAAACACAAGTTGCAAACATAATATCTGGTCTAGAAGCTGTTAAGTACATCAAGGACCCAATCATACATCTGTAAAGTGTTTCATCAACAGCTTTACCTTTCTGATCTGCATCCAGTTGTGTGGTGCTGCACATGGGAGTAGAACAGGGCTTACAGTTTGTAAATCAAACTTTTCCAAAAGACTCTTTGTGTATTTTGACTGATGAATGAAAGTTCCATCAGCCTTTTGTTTGATTTGCAAACCTAGAAAGAACTGTAATTCTCCCATGGCACTCATTTCGAATTTTTGTTGCATCAACTTTGTAAATGCATCACACAACTGTGGATCAGAGGATGCAAAAATAATATCATCAACATAAATTTGAACAAGGAGCTTATGCTGACCCACTTTCTTAATGAACAAAGTTTTATCTATGGAGCCTCTAGTGAAATTATTCTGAAGAAGAAAATTTGACAGTGTTTCATACCAGGCTCTAGGAGCTTGTTTCAACCCATAAAGAGCCTTATCAAGTTTATACACCCAATCAGGATGTTTATTATCCTCAAAACCTGGTGGTTGACACACATAAACCTCTTCTTTTATTTTACCATATAAAAATGCACTTTTGACATCCATTTGAAAAACTTTAAGATTGTGGAATGCAGCATAGGCTAAGAACAATCTAATTGCCTCCAGTCTGGCTACAGGGGCAAAGGTTTCATCATAATCAATACCTTCTTCTTGTGAAAACCCCTGGACAACCAGTCTGGCCTTGTTCTTGACAATTTGCCCATTTTCATCTGTTTTATTCCTAAACACCCATTTAGTGCCTATTGCACACTTACCTGGGGGTAGAGGAACCAGTTCCCACACTTGCTGCTTTTTGAACTGAAGAAGCTCAAGCTGCATGGCATCAACCCATCCATTGTCTCTTAATGCAATATGATAGTTCTTTGGCTCTTGCTGACTGATGAAGAGAGCATAGAAGCAGAAGTTGGACAATTGACTTCTAGTTGAGACACCAGCATTGATATCACCAATGATTTGAGACGTTGGGTGATTCTTCAGCTCTTGGTACACTATGAGATCTGTGCAAGTGTTTGTAGCACGCTCAGCAGCAACAGATGTTGATCCAGATTCTTGAAACCAAGTGTTAGATGGCAGGTCAAATGAAGTAGAGGATTCAGAAATCTCATCAGCATTTGTTGTGGATGGTGCTACTGAAGCTACAGGAACATCAAGTTTAGTAGACTCAGGCAGTTGATCACTAAACTTGAATAGGTGAGTACTGGGATCATCATCAACATCAGTACCACCAGATGGATGACTAGCTGCAGAAGGTGATGAATTCACATGATCTGCAACAGCTGGAGGCTGATAAGGAACATATTGCAGTATGTCCAGATCAAACAACTCCACAGGGTTTTGTGGGATTTTGTCCTTAGGAGATTCATTGAACTTCACATGCAAGGTTTCTTCAACCATCTTTGTTCTGCAGTTGAACACTCTGTAAGCCTTGCAAGTGGATGAATACCCAACAAAATACCCTGCATCCACCTTAGAATCAAACTTTTGGAGTTGATCCTTTGTGTTGAGAATGTAACAAGGACACCCAAATGCTCTGAAGAATGAAATTAGAGGAGCCAAATGATGTAGAACTTCATAAGGAGTCTTCATCAACCTCTGATTCACTAAAGCTCTATTTTGCACATAGCATGCTGTGTTGACAGCTTCAGCCCAAAAGGTCAGTGGCAAACCAGAGTCAGCCAACATGGACCTTGCAGCTTCAATTAGGGTCCTGTTCTTTCTCTCCACTACTCCATTTTGTTCTGGAGTCCTTGGGATGCTATACTGCCTCTTGATTCCTTTTGAAAGGTAGAAATCATCAAGTGTATGGTTTCTAAATTCAGTTCCATTATCACTTCTTATACACTTGACTGATAGGGAATACTGCTTCTCAACATACAACACAAAGTTAATAATTGTCTGAGCAGCCTCATCCTTTGAATGCAAGAAGAAGGTCCATACAAATCTGGAGTAATCATCCACAATTACCAGACAGTATTTCTTCTTTGCCATGCTCATTACTCTCACAGGACCAAAGAGATCCATGTGCAGTAATTGCAAGCAGGCAGTGGACTTTGGTTCTTCTATAGGAGGGAATGAGACTTTGTGTTGTTTTCCTTTTAAACAAGCAGTGCAGGTTTCATCACAGAGGAACTCCTTTATTGGTAGACCTCTCACTAAACTATTGTGGATCAGCTGATTCATGTTTTTGAGATTAACATGACCCAGCCTTCTATGCCACAGTTTAGATTCCTGAGGAGAGGCCTTGGAGAACAGGCAAGGATGACCTTTTAACGCAATCTTCTTTGACAAATCCAAGGCATATACTCTTCCTATCCTGTTGGCCTTCAGGAGAGTATGTTCATCCAATACCTTGTCAATCAGCCTCAGAACTTTGGAAGACAGAATCCGGCAGTTCTGGCTTGTGAAAAGTGCAACATGCCCTTTATCACACATCTGACTGACACTCAGTAGATTATACTTGAGATTCTCCACATGGTTAACATCATCAAATCTGATTTCTCCATTTGACACAAATCCTTTCCCGATGATGTAACCCTTAGCATCATTTCCAAATGAGACAAATCCCTTCTTTCCTTGAGAGTAGTCATTAAGAAGAGAACTGCTCCCAGTCATATGCATAGATCCTCCACTGTCTACATACCAGATGCTTCTTTGGCATGCTGAAGAACCCTGCATTTATCATAAGAAACTAGTTAGCTTTAGAGACCCAAACCTTTTTGGTTTTGGGTCTGTTTTCATCAACAGATTTAACCATAACTTGTTTCTCATGATTAACAGCTGATGAAGGTGGAGATGGTGCTGAAATGGAATTCTTAGATTTGGGCTTGGATTTCCTTTTCAGTGGTTTGATCACAGGTGCATCTAGTTGGTTAACTCTCCCCAACAAATGCTGAACCATCATAACAAGTTGTGTCTGATTTGTTGCTAAAGCCTTCAGCTCATTTGACACATCAGTACTTGTTTTTGATGAGTTCCTGTGACCCACCATTTCCTCCTTCTTGAAATTCACAGACTTCGTCTGATGTTTATCATGAGGAACACTATCAGCTGTTTTCTGATAAACCCCATCCTTCTTTTTGGATTTTGGTGAGGCCTTGGGTTTATCAGTTTGAGATGACTGTGGTACAAACTTGGTTTCAAACTCATTTTTCATTTTATTTATCTCTTCTTTAATGAGCTTATCTCTGTTGAGTTTGGAACCCTTTTTGTACCAGCATTCATCAGATAGATGATTGAATTTACCACATATTTCACATGGCTTATTCTTCATCTTGGATTGATCAACTGCTGAAGTGGAAACTACTGAAGGTGTGATCTTCAGTACTTTCCTCCTTTCAGTACTTGTGTTAAGTACTGAAGGATCGGTAACAACTGAAGACTTGTTCTTCAGCTGTTCTCTATCCGTCCTGAAAGACCGTATGATAGATTCCTCAGCAGTTGTTAATCCTTTTATTTCATCAGATTTGAAATGCTTTTCAGATGTTGTGACTTGCCCTTCAGTACTTGGAGTACTTTGAGGAACAACATCTGAATTTCTCAGCTTCATGTGTTTATCAGCATTTAAACCATCAGGCAATTGATTTGCTGAGATCTTAACACTGACTTCATCCTCTAATTTTGTATTATCATTTGAGGATGAATCACATGATGATGTGGTTTGGAAATTACTTTCACCTTCAGATTTTACTATTGATTTTGAAGTAAAATCAGTAGGTGGTGCAGTATGATTGTAACCTATTCCAAACTTCACATTTGAAGCTGTTTGCTTGCTGAGAAGCATTTCAAATCCCTTGCAGGATGTTACCCAGCGGTCACACTCAACTTGGGTAGCTGCAAGTGTCTCTTTGAGACTTCTGTGGTTCTCGAGTATGACCTCTACCTTAGCCTTTTCATCATTAAGTTGGCATTTAAGCTTGTAAATCTCATCATCTTTGTCATTAAGTGCAGACACATACTCATCTTTTCTTTTGGAAATAGTTTTCTCAAGCTCAAGATTTTGATTGATTAAAGCTACATTTGCCTCTCTAATAGAGACAAAGGCAGCTATGCATGATTCAGAACATAACTTGGCTTTAGCCTCAGAAGATACCTGGGTTACCTGTGAAGATGAGCATCTGAGCAGGAACCCTCAGTAGACTCCAGGGCCATGAGAGCAAGATTCCCAAAAGGATGTTCACCACCATGTTGACCAGCACCAGCAGATAATTGCTCATTGAAACCAGAAAGATCATCTGGTAAGCTGCTCCAGTCAACAACTCCTGGTGTGAAGAAGCTGTGATGAGGTTGAGATTGTGATGGAGATGGTTGAGGCTCAGGTAGGGCTTGAGGTTGTTGTGCTATAGGGACATGAACTGGATTTGGCTGTGGCATGTAATAGCAGGGATAAGGATATGGCATTGGACCCTGAGGGACAAAGTATGCAGGAGATTGAGGTTGTGAGTGATGACCAGAACTAGCAGGATGTTGCCCTTTGTTTTGTGAACTATTGCTTGGAAAGGTCACAAAGGGTGCAGAGGAGTTAGATCCAGTTGATCTACACTCTCTTGCAAAGTGCCCAAGCCTGTGGCATTTGTGACACCTCAACTTACTCTTGTCAAAACCAACTTTGGTTTTGCCAGAGAGTCCTGGAAATTTCCTACCAGTTCTCTTGTAGAACTTTTGAGATCTGATATTGATCAGGGCCATTTGGCTCAAAATATCCATCTCTTCTAAATCATCATCAGCAATACCCTGCAAATCATCCATGATAAAGCATAAATTATCACTATTACACCCAGAATGACTGTCAACACCAACAAATGCATGATCAGAACTGTTTGAAGAGAAATCTATATGCTCATCATAATGACTTTCTGATCCAGCATATTCTGACTCATGACCGACCAAGGCAGTGTTACCTGGTACAAAGTCATCAGAGAGCTTTCCTGATGATGCCAGTTTCCTTTTCTGCTCTATCTCTCTTTCAAATGTAAGCAGTTTCCCATGGAGTTGGGTGAGAGATAGGCTATCCAGATTTGCACTGGAGCGTAGGACAATGGTGTATGTGTCCCATCTCTCAGGCAGTGATCTGAGGAATCTGTTGTTCATCTGGCTGTTAGTATACTCATGCTTGACCATTTTCAGCTCAGAGATCAAGCAGGAGAAACGCTCAAACTGTTGAGTCAGTGTCTCACCCTTCCTATGAGAGAATGTCTCATATTGTTGGGCGAGGATTTCTCTGTTGTTTGCTAAGACCTCATCAGTTCCTCCGAATTGTTCCTTCAAAGCATTCCAGAGGTCATGAGCAGTTTCATGATGCATAAGCCCAGAATAGATTTCATTCGGCAGTGCCATGGCCAGAATTCCATGGGCTTTAGCATCAATCTCAAACAGTTTACGATCTTCATCTGAGTATTGCTCCTTCTTCTTCGGAACCATTTGGTTGGTCTCCGGATTGTTCACCATAGGCTTGTGTGGACCGTGAACCACAGATGTCCAACACCTGAACTGTTAACAGACAGGTGATGGAGCATTCTTCGTTGCCATATGTTATACTCACTCCTAACCAGCATCGGAGGCTTGGTTGAGGAGCCAGTATTGTGAGGTCATTAGATGGAGTAGTCATTCTCAGATTCAAACCAAATCAATCAAGTTTCAAAGATTTAGCACAAAAACACAACAAACTCAATATGAACCAAGAAGAAACTCAAAGAATAACCAGAAGCAGCAGAAAATCAATCTCTATAACCAATTCTTGCAAATATGCTAATTCGATCAAACTTTAGATATCGAAATAGCAGTTTCAATGATCAATTGTTAAACCGATCAATGATTAACCTGCTCTGATACCATTTGTCAGGATCAGTGATCTAAGTTTGATCAATTAGAGTTGAATCGCAGCGGAATTAGAACAAGAATTAGACAAATATAGCAAGAACACAATAGATATTCAATGGAACAGTACACGGTTATATAGAAATAGGGTTTTCTGCAAAAGGGATAATAACATTCATGCACACATGCTTCGGTATGGCGGCTGCTAGGTTTTCTAAGCTACCCCGATTACAATTAGGTCAGCATTCCTTATATAAAGGAATGTGACGTCTGCTGATGTCACTTGATAGTGACATCTAACAGAATTATTACAAACTACTGAAAGTAAGCAAACTACTGAGAATGTTCACAACAACTGAGAACATCTCAGAGTATGCTAAGTACACGAAGAAACATAAAACTACTGAAACTACAAGTACACAAAAGAAAATACAACTACTGAAAGGAAACCATCACAACTACTGAAGAGGTCTTCTTCAGCTGTTGTGACAACATCTGAAACTTGGTCTTCAGTCTTTGTCTTCAGCTTTTGTCTTCAGACTTTGTCTTCAGTTCTTTTACTTCAGACTTTGTCTTCAGCTCTTTCACTTCAGACTTTGTCTTCAGCTCTTTCACTTCAGACTTTGTCTTCAGCTCTTTCACTTCAGACTTTGTCTTCAGCTCTTTCACTTCAGACTTTGTCTTCAGCTCTTTCACTTCAGACTTTGTCTTTAGCTCTTTCACTTCAGACTTTGTCTTCAGACCTTGTTATCAGTTGATGTCTTCAGCTGTTGCAGACTACTTCAGTTGTTATAATGTCTGTGGGACTTAAGGTTTTTCTGATCAGGCTCATTGGTTCTTTTGGTCCAACAAACGTTAACGAATCCTCGGCATCTTATACAAGACTTCCTATTTTTTCATCCTTATATTCATGTGAGTTTTTTCCATACCCCTTTTATATTTTCACACTTTGGGGTGAAACATGTTAACCTTATGATAAATGCACTTGTAAACTCGTTTGAATCTTGTAAACACTTGGGCAATTCTCCTTATTTGTCGTGGTTGATTGAACTCTTGTAATTACCATGTGATGACTATAATATGTACAATCATTAACTATTGCGAGCCTGGTGACGTCATAGATCTATGGGCCTGACAAGCCTACTTGGTATTAAACCAAGTACACTTAGCTAATCGTTTAATCTTGTAATCTTGTAATCTGTCAAGGTTTGATTGCTACATTTATTCATCCATCCCTAGTTACTTTATTCAATAACCTATGACATGAATTGCCATTTTATATATATTTATGTATGAAAACTATGGAAAACTCACCAACATTATGTTGACCTTTTATTTTCAACATGTTTCAGGAAATGATACTGTTTAGCATGCCTTGAAGACTTACATACATCTAGGATTGGACCTAGACTAAAATAAAAGAGATTGATCATTTTGTGACTTTGAACTTCTTATGTATTGCTAGATGTTTGAACTAGCTCTATTTCTTGGATGTATGTCATGAATATTGATTTTTAATAATATTGTCATTTTAAATTAGCGTTGTGTGGCATGAACAATCTTAACCCTCACATCTCGACGTTTCCGCCGTTAAGGTTGGGGTGTGACAAATTGGTATCAGAGCCCATAACTATAGGGATTTAGGTTATTAGAAATGGTGGCCTAGACTATGGTTAAACTAGGAACCCTTTTTATGACAATTGCTATGATCTTGTTAGTATGCTTATATGTCTATCTTGATGCATGACAAATTTCCTTATGTGCTATTTGCTTACATTTAGAAAATAGTGCCTTAGGAATATGCTTTGCACCTTGTAAACCCCAACTTTCTAATCATCTTCTTATGCCTCTACGTTCCATCGCGTCTAATCTTTTCTAAATCTTATTCTTGACTACATGTGGAAACCTACGCATCTTGTCGAGTGAAAAAAAATTTTCCTTAGACGATATGTCTAAATCTTGAAATTCTCATCGAGGTTTTAATACTGATAGCCTTAGGAAAGTGTGTGACACATAAACACCTGTATTCTGGATTTCCTGGCAAAAGAGCCTCGGGCTAAGGCAAGCATTTCGTATAAATCTCATTGCGAGACCTGTTATGCTTACCTGGGGATTTCTAGGATGAGTGCTGAATTATGGTCAACATATACATTTTTCCCTATGAAATTAGGATTAAGTCACCTCGACGTGTCCATGTTCCTATTGGCTATGTGATACCAAATGGAACCATCCTGGCTGAATATAAATTATCTAAAGCTCCTGTTTTCATTGAACTGGTTTATCTCCGAATACTAATATTTTTTTATTTCTATCTTATACAATGTCTCGTCATCATGGAAAACGTGCTACCTCTGACCGCAAACTCGTTGCAATGATCGCCCGACAAATGGCCGCTGTACTTCCAACGATGGTTGCTGAACTTAGCAGCACCCTATTGGCTAACAACAGCAACAACGCCAATGGAAACAATGGTGGTGGTGACAACAATGGTCAAGGGAAAATAGCAACAACCAAGGTGGGAATAGTCGTACTTGCACATTCAAGCACTTCCACTCGTGCAAACCCACTAGCTTTAGTGGAAAGGAAGGAGCCACTGGACTTCTCGAGTGGTTCGAAAGTATGGAAAATACAATTATCGTCAGCGAATGCCCCGATGAACTCAAGGTCCGATATGCTGCAAGTGTCCTTCAACAACGGGCACTCACTTGTGGAATAGTGAGAAAAGGAACCGAGGGACTGAAGATGCCTTGGCGTTGTCTTGGGAAGAATTTAAGGACATAATGATCCAAAAGTTCTGCCCGATGAGTGAACTGCAATAGCTGGAGGAGGAATTCTGGAACCTCAAGAAAGATAGTAGCAATCACTTGGCTTATTCCACCCGGCATCATGAGTTGAGCATGTTCCTACCTCACATGGTGGATACCGTGCCCCGCAACATCGAGAAGTTTATTAAGGGGGTACCACCTCAAATTCAAGATGCCGTGGTGGGTAGTAGGCCCACAACTTTGGAGGAGGCGATTAAAATTACCGCCCAGCTCACTGAAAACCATATTAGAGCTGGTACTTTGACGGTGAAAGGTGCCAAGACTACTGTGAAGGTGACACCCGAGGCTACAAAGGAGGTGAAGGCCGAGTCCTCTTTCAAAGGCAAGAAGCGCAAGTTCACACCAGCTCATAATTACGCGGTGACAGCACCAAATGCCCCTCAAAGGCAAGCTGTCGTTGCAAATCAAGCCCCCATGGTGAGGGCTTATACCGGGCCGCACCCGATGTGCAATACTTGCAAGTACCATCATGCGAGTAACACTCCTTGCCGAGTTTGCTCGTTGTACGGGAAGTATGGGCATCTGGTGGCTACTTGCCTTCGTTCTCCGAACAATGCTGCGTTGGTGACTAATCGAGCCTGCTATAACTGTGGCAAACCTGGACATTTCCGTCCACAATGTCCTTGCAATGCGGGAACTGTGCCATTGGCTCGTGGAAGGGCTTTCAACATCAACGCCAACCAAGCTCAAGCCAACAACGACGTGGTGAATGGTACGTCATTAATTTTTTTAATCGTTCTTTTGTCTTGTAAAATCCCTGCCTGCTGTCCATGTGCCAATAATAGTTTATTATTTAAGCAGGTATGTATCTTGTAAATAGTAGATATGCCTCTGTACTTTTTGATTCGGGTGCGGATAAGAGTTTTGTATCTTTAGAGTTCGAGCCTATTCTTTCCAAGGCGTGTTCTAATTTAGAGAGATCTTTTATGGTCGAAGTAGCCGATGGCAAGTCTATCGAAGTCGGCGTCGTGATACGTGATTGCACCTTAAGTCTTAACGAGCACGATTTTCTCATCGACCTTATTCCAATGCAACTGGGGAGTTTCGACATCATTGTCGGCATGGATTGGTTAACCAAGCAACACGCGAAAATTATATGCTTCGAGAAGTGCATCCGAATTCCTTTACCATCTGGCGAAACCTTAAAGGTCTTTGGAGAAGGATCATCCCAAAGACTTAAACTCATGCTTGTATCAAGGCCCGAAGTGCTTAAGTAAAAACTACGTAGCTTTTATGGCTTACGTAGTCAACACGAAAGCCAAGGGTAAAGAACTGAAGGATATACCTGTCGTGCGGGATTTTCCCGAGGATCTTAGTGGGTTACCTCCCGAGCGAGAAGCTGAGTTCAAAATCGACCTGATTCCTGGTGCGAATCCCGTTGCTAAGTCGTCTTATCGTCTTGCACCGTCTGAAATGCAAGAATTAGCTAGTCAACTGCAAGAGTTGACCGATAAGGGTTTCATTCGACCTAGCTCTTCACCATGGGGTGCACCCGTGCTATTTGTGAAGAAGAAAGATGGTTCTTTCCGTATGTGCATCGACTACCGGGAACTCAACAAGCTCACTATCAAGAACCGATATCCTCTTCCTCGAATTGATGATCACTTCGATCAACTTCAAGGAGCTACATAATTCTTGAAGATCGATCTACATTCTGGATATCATCAATTACGTGTTCACGACAATGATATTCCAAAGACCGCGTTTCGTACTCGATATGGACATTATGAGTTCCTGGTTATGCCTTTTGGCTTAACTAATGCACCTGCTGTCTTCATGGATCTCATGAACCGGGTATGTAAACCATATTTGGATAAATTTGTGATCGTGTTTATTGATGACATTCTCATCTATTCCAAGACAAAGACCGATCACGAGTCGCACCTACGTCAAGTCCTCGATCTTTTGAAGAAGGAACAATTATATGCCAAGTTCTCCAAGTGCGAATTTTGGCTTGAAGAAGTCCAATTCTTAGGACATGTGGTGAATAGCCAAGGAATTCATGTTGATCCTGCAAAGATAGAAGCCGTGAAGAATTGGTGTGTTCCCACGACCCCAACTGAGGTTCGTTCTTTTCTGGGTTTAGTGGGTTATTACCGTAGGTTCATTGCAAACTTTTCGAAGATTGCGAAACCGCTTACGGCGCTAACTCAAAAGAATAGACTTTTTGAGTGGGGGCCCGAACAAGAAGATGCGTTCGAGACGTTGAAACACAAACTGTGTAATGCTCCTATCCTAACCCTTCCGATGGAAACGATGACTTCACTGTATATTGCAACGCGTCTAGTCAAGGTCTTGGTTGCGTTCTCATGCAACGAGGTAAGGTCATAGCTTACCGTAGAGACAATTGAAGGTTCATGAAGTGAACTACACAACTCATGATCTCGAACTTAGTGCCGTAGTATTTGCTTTGAAGATTTGGCGACATTATCTCTATGGAACGCAATGCATAGTCTACACCGATCACAAGAGCCTTTAACACGTGTTTAATCAAAAGGATCTCAACATGAGACAAAGACGTTGGGTTGAACTAATTAGCGACTACGACTGCGACATTCGCTATCATCCTGGAAAGGCGAATGTTGTAGCCGACGCGCTGAGTCGAAAGATTCACAACAAGACTGTCTAGCTTCAAGAAATCCGAGATCGAAGACAATGGTTTGACACGTTAAGAGAATTTGACACCGAGATTCATGTGGATGTTAACGAGGCCACTATCATGCTTCAAAACATAAGGATTGATAGTGATCTCGAGTTTTGCATCCGCGAGGCTCAACAAGCGGCGTTAACCGAGGAAGGGAAAGATGACGATCTGGCATATAACGTTCGGTCACAACTGGAGACAAAACCAAACGGCATGTGGTATTTCTTGAACCGACTCTGGATTCCAATCGCAATAATCTCCGTCACTTCATTATGAACGAAGCTCATCAAACTCGATATTCTATTCATTCCGGGTCCGATAAAATGTACATAGATTTGCGTGGCCAATATTGGTGGCCGGGAATGAAGAAAGATATCGCGTCTTATGTTTCCAAGTGCCTCACATGTGCAAGAGTCAAAGCTGAACATCAACGGCCTAGTGGTTTACTTGAACAACCTGAAATTCCTATGTGGAAATGGGAACACATATCCATGGATTTCATAACCAAGTTACCACGTACCCCTCATGGCCATGATAGTATATGGGTGATTGTTGACCGTTTGACCAAAACGACACATTTCATACCAATACGAGACACCTACAAGGTTTCAAGATTGGCTCGTATCAACATCGATGAAATTGTGAGTCGTCATGGTGTGTCGTTGCATATTATCTCCGATCGCGATGCTCGTTTCACTTCGCATTTTTGGTCTTCTATGCAAGAGCTTTTGGGTACTCAACTGGATTTGAGCATGGCTTACCATCCTCAAACGGACTGTCAAACCGAGCGAACAATCCAAACCCTTGAGGACTAGCTGCGTCTTTGTGTCCTTGATTTTGGTGGTGACTGGGATACGCATCTGCCGTTAGCAGAATTTTCGTATAACAATAGTTATCACTCGAGTATCAAGATGGCACCATTCGAGGCTTTATATGGTCGTAAATGTCGTTCTCCGATTTGTTGGACTGACATTGGTGAGAATTTCATCACTGGTCCTGAACTTATTCAAGAAACGACCGACAAAGTTTCCAAAATCCGAAATAACCTTGAGGTGGCTAGAAGTCGTCAAAAGAGTTATGCCGATAAAAGACGCAAAGCATTGGAGTTTCAAGTCAATGACTTGGTTCTTCTTAAGGTGTCTCCATGGAAGGGTGTTGTTCGCTTTGGGAAGAAGGGTAAGTTAGCCCCACGTTTTGTAGGACTTTTCAAGATTCTGAAAAGAATTGGGAAAGTGGCTTACAAACTAGAACTACCTTCCGAGCTTAGCGGGGTTCATCCTGTCTTCCATGTCTCAAACCTAAGGAAATGCCTGGCTGATGAAATTTTCATGTTCCTTTGGAGGAAATTCAAATTGACGAGTCCTTGTACTTCGTTGAGAAGCGGTCGAGATTATGGATCGAACGTTGAAGAAGACCCGTACATCTACCACACCGATCATCAAAGTTCGTTGGGAAAACAAGCGAGGAGCTGAATTCACGTGGGAACGCGAGGATTTCATGAAGAAGAAATATCTCCATCTCTTCGCCTAGTCTTGTCTTTTAATTTCGGGATGAAATTTTTTAAAGTTGGGGAGACTGTGACCTCTCATATTTTTGTTAACGTTTGTTAAATGTCGTCATCTCTTGTAAGGGTGCGTTTTGTTATTAATACAAGTACGAGGACTTATTTGTAATTCCTTGAAATTATTACAATTTGAATGTAATTAAATAATTAAATAATTAATGATAATCATAATAAAATGATAAAATAACATTAATAATATTAAATAATTATAATAAGTGTTAAGGAATAAAAAAAAATAAGTTTAATATTTTAAAGCTTGTAAAAAACATAATAATGTTGGGCATAAAATAACAAAAATAATAATTACAGGGGCTAAACTGTAATTAATTTAAATTGAAACTTAAACTTTGGTTTTAAATTAACAAAACATAAACCGCAAGGGCAAATGTGTAACTTATTTTGAAAACCCAACCCACCGCCCGTTTTCCCGGCCATGTACTCCGGCCACCTCCGGCCGAGAGTCCGGCCACCTCAAATCCTCCAAATTCCTTTATATTAATCGAATTAAACCGTTCTATTCGAATCACTAAACTGTTTCGAACCCAATGATGACTTTTAATCTGATTTTAAACAGGAATACATTTAAACCCGAACTCGAAACCGAAACCATCACAAATCAAAAACCGTTCACCCCTTAAATCATAATAATAACGCAATTAATCGAGTATATACGTTCGGATAATCAAATGGAACTTAATGGGATGATTAATCCCACCTGAAACAGTCTTAAACTCATTCAATTCGACCTGAAACCCCGACAATAATTCTATAGCTGTTGGGCAGGTTCTTGATCGAATTGAACCTATAAAATAGAGGGCAAATGCTCTCGACATCTTCTTTTCACTGTCTATGCCCTCAATTTCACCAAAACACACACGCATCAAACATTCGATTCAAGAACCGTCACGAGTCGCGTTTGAGCTTGTAATTACCAACACAACATCAAAACAGGTAACTAAATGGGGCTTTACACTAGGTTTGATGTGGGAAATCAAAGCCCTAAGGTCAATTGCTGTATCAACATCAAATTGATAGTCAATTGGTTCGAATTCAATTCTAGGGTTCTATGGAATTTTGGGATTTTGCGAAACATTATTTTTAATCCAATCTTTCTGTTAATTGACACAAATTGAGCTTTGGCCTGGCGGTTTGGAGTTTGTGTGGTGTGGCAAAGGGCCCGGGTTCGAACCCGAGGCCCTGCCACAATTTTTTTAAAGGGTTTTTGTAATATTTAAAATTCTGGAAAATATTTAAATATTATTATTAATTATATAAAAATCAATTGTAATCAGAAATTAAATAAAATCATTTTCTTTTTAATTTTCAAGGAAATTTAATTAAGAAATTTCCCTTTCTTTTATTTTAAAAAATTATAAAAATTGTACAAAATACAAGTTGTTATTAATCTCAAATTGTAATGAGTTCTCATTTAATTTCTAATAATTATAATTAAATAAACTCCTTATTGTTACACATTTGTTTATGATTTTTTTAAGAAAATAAATATACATATTAAAAAATGTACACTTATTGTAATTAATATAATTATTTTTAAACATTTAAATTTACAAATTACTATTTTATTTAACTAATACCATTTGAAAATAAAAGTTTAACTTTTATTAATAATCACTAAAGTTCTTATTTAAATCATTTAATTACCAAAATAATAATAAATTACATGTATTCAATAACATAAAAATCATGGATTAACGGTTTATAAATATAGTACCAAAATCATCATGATTAACTTAACATGACGTTCTTTTAGGTTGAACGTTAACGAATCATCGGCATCTTATACAAGACTTCCTATTTGTTCATCCTTATTATTCATGTGAGTTTTTTCCATACCCCTTTTATATATTTTCACACTTTGGGGTGAAACATGTTAACCTTATGATAAATGCACTTATAAACTCGTTTGAGTCTTGTAAACACTTGGGCAATTCTCCTTATTTGTCATGGTTGATTGAACTCTTGTAATTACCATGTGATGACTATAATATGTACAATCATTAACTATTGCTAGCCTAGCGACGTCATTGATCTATGGGCCTGACAAGCCTACTTGGTATTAAACCAAGTACACTTAGCTAATCGTTTAATCTTGTAATCTTGTAATCTGTCAAGGTTTGATTGCTACATTTGTTCATCCATCCCTAGTTACGTTATTCAATAACCTATGATATGAATTGCCATCTTTTATATATATTTATATATGAAAACTATGGAAAACTCACTAACATTATGTTGATCTTTTATTTTCAACATGTTTCAAAATGATACTGTTTAGCATGCCTTGAAGACTTACATACATCTAGGATTGGACCTAGACTAAAATAAAAGACATTGATCATTTTGTGACTTTGAATTTCTTATGTATTGTTAGATGTTTGAACTTGCTCTATTTCTTGGATGTATGTTATGAATATTGATTTTTTAATAATATTGTCATTTTAAATTAGCGTTGTGTGGCATGAACAATCTTAACCCTCACATCTCGACGTTTTCGCCGTTAAGGTTGAGATGTGACAAATACTATATTTAAATTAACTAGAATAAAATGCTCAATTTTATGTTGTGATGTTTTTTTTTAAATATAATATCGTATAAAAAGCATGCATAAAAAAACCTAAGGAATTTGAAAAAAAAATTAACAATTTTAAGCTAATTCCAAATCTATCCCTCCAGGCTCCTTTCCTTGCGTGATTATTTTATCTTTAATCTAAACCGTTCATCTATTAGATCAATGTTTATTATCACTTTGTACACTTCTCACAAAACCAACACTTTGCATAGTAAACTTTCTTTATAAAACTATATGATTTCTATTATATATTATCTTATAATATTTTTTTTATAATTTCTAATATTTATTATTTTATGAGTAAATTACATGGGCCGTCCCTACAGTTTGCTCAAATTTCACTTTCGTCCATTGTATTAAATAATTGCCGGTTTAGTCCCAAGTTTTGAGAAAACATAACACTTTTAATCTTTCTGTCTAACGTCCGTTTTTTTATATTAAATTTAAGAATGACGATTTTACCCCTAAACCTTAATAATAATAATAATAATAATAATAATAATAATAATAATAATAATAATAATAATAATAATAATAATAATAAATAATAATAATAAAATAATACCCACCCCACCCATACCCACTTATGAGTTGTTGGCGCACCCCACCGTGCCACCATCACATCCCCATAGCAGCCCCATCGTGCCACCACCGCAGCCCTACCATGCCATCATCGTCACCCCCTTGCCACGACCATCACGTTTGAAGCATTTGCAAAGCATTTGTGGGTTTTGATGGCCGATGGTGGTGGAGATCTCCATCAAGTCCGCTGTTTACATCCCATAATAGATCCATATCAATTATTGCCGGAGATGGCCGACAGTGGTGGAGAAGATGACTATGGTGGAAGTGGTAGGGGACTAACCTTATGTGTATGGTTCATGTTGGGGTGGTGGGTCTCGAAGATGGAAGTGGTTAACGATGGGGGTATGTAGTGGTGGTGGCGCTTGCCGAAGATGGGGTATCTAATAGTGGTGGTTGCCGGAGATGTAGTCATGTTATGGTGTGGAGGTTGAAGAGATGGGAGGTATGTGTGGTGGTTATGTTATAGGAACTTGAATAGGGAATATAAAGTGGGAACGGGTGGGGGTTGACGTGGGAGTGGGGTTAGAGTGAGGTGAGGTGAGGTGAGGTGGGTCCCAATCTCTATATCACTTCACTATACTCTAATAAAAGAGTAACTAGTAGCGACATGTGGCAACACCATATTCGTCCTCACTAAACTTTTGTCATTTCTCTCTCTAATTAAAATCATATTAATTACTAATATATTATTTAATTTTTTTTTATTAGAACAGCTTTTTTTTTTAAAATATCTTTTTATTAATGTTATTTCTAAAATATAGGTTTTTATAAAATAAAAAATTTCTATAAAAAATTAAACTTTTTTAAAAATACAAAATATTTTAAAATTGGTGGTTTTAAAAGTAAAATTTTTGTAAACATCAAATAATTAAAATTAGGATTTATAATTAAAAAAATTTCAAAATGACATTTTTTTAAAACGATTGTTTTGAAGTAAAATTTTCATTTTATTTATAATAAGGAAGATTTCAATCTTATCTTATTTTAAAATATCGATTTGTAATTAATAAATTTTCATTATATTCAATATTTTTATTCAACCCGTGTAATACACAGGTTTACTAAATATAGTTATATAATAATAAAGATAAATGCGTTTATTTAGTTTTTTTAAATTGAAGGGTAAAATAGTCATTTTACATACAATTAACGGATTCTTTTAACGTTCATTCATCACAGGGACGAAAAGCGTTTTGTTTTTTCAAACCTTAGGATTAAACCTGTAATTTTTCAATTTCAAGGACGAAATGTGAAATTTAAGCAAAATTCAGGGACCTTACGTGTAATTTACTCTTATTTTATATATAATTTCTTAGATATTTATTATTTTTTATTTCACCAGTGACTAACAACATGCAACATAAAAAATTCATAAAAACTATTGGTTTTAACATGTTAAATGTATGCACTTATATAATACATGGATTTTTAACCTTGGGAGAGTAATAAACTAATTAAACAAAGCCTTACTCTATATTAATTTACAAAATCAAAGATACATTGTGCATGTGCCACACTAAAAACAAAATAATTTCTTTATCATATTCAATTATTTGATTAATTTTGATTAGGCATGTTCTAAGTCATGTCTAGTCGTCTACTCTTTTCTTTTCACGTTAAGTGAAATCCCTTTTCCCATTTGACGAACATCATAGTATCAATGACAAGTCCCAACCTAACAAAATCAACTTAACGCAACTATGATTTCGTCATATGACTGTAGTCGTTAGGAAGTGAAGACAACTAACATACTTACCTTGATCGGCTACTCTACTAACACAAGTTAGTGTGAAAAGGGTGTATGTACGTGTACGTGTGCGTGAACCTTACGTCAACATCCAGGCATGTGACAAGTTTCCGTAACCAAGTTAACAAGGTTAGGTTAACGTCGGACTTTAAGTGCCCAAACCACAAGTTTCATTTTGTATGAAAATGGAAAGCATAAGATTGAAGTTTCCCAAAATTAGCAAACATCATTCCATCTTCCACGTACCACTCTTTCATTGGTTGAGTTTGGTAGATGTTTCTTCACTAAGAAGAGACCTTAAAATAATTATGCAAACAATATAAACTATAAAGAAATTAAGAGCTTATTTCGTTACATGTATTCAAAGTAAGACATTTAGTACACTTGATAGTGTTACGCAGGATGTAATGGTTCATACTTTCACTATTTTAAAATTCATATTTTGATTGAATTTACATGTGTAAAAAAAATTTTATTTTAAAATTTAAAAAGTTCCATCGAGTTCATTTATTTCAAGTGAAGTAGGTTCTTATAGTGAATCATGTTACTTAAATATATTTTTCTATTAAATAATATGAACAAATATCCTTTATAAATAATCAATCTTACCATATTGTTTCTCTACCAATAGTAAACCGTGTAATATATAGCGTGAGTTCAATTAAGTACCATCCCAAAAATCTGTTCAAAAAAAAAGTACTATCCCAAAAATGAGATTGATTAGGAACCACATCGGGATCATAGATCTTCTTAGATTAAAGCAATTACGTGGTGTTGACCAACAAATGCTAGGTTATTCGGGTCAAATGTATTGGCGAAAGACCATCCACGTCCTACGAACACAGACAATGTTTGTGACCCGACCGGCCCACCATTTTCACAGGAACCACCACCCAAAGGCCCATTATGGTAGAACCATTGACTCACACGAAGCATATTACACCAAGTGAGACTTAAACACATGACATCCATATCGAAAAGCTATAGAATGTCTCCTACCAAACCAATTGACTTGGGGCTCATTGGCTGATAAGAGCGTAAATAAGTAAAACATTAACAACATAGTGAATGCAATACTGAATATCCCACGACATAGAAATGACGAGTTGACAATGTAGTGAATTAGTTTAAACACTAATAATTTATTTTATGCATTAATGATTACGCTACATTATGATACCGACTATGCAATTGTATATGCAATGATGCATTTGCTATATGTGCTGTTCATGATACTTTAGTGTTTGTATTGTTACATGCACTATATGTGTTTTTAGTGAAGTGTATGCATTGATCCATACTATGCATGTTACTTAATTATGATATTTGGTATACGGAAATTTTAGACGCACCATGGGGGATTTGGAGAAAATCAGACCTACACGTGACGGTTTGGGCTAATCATGACGTTAGGTCAGGAGTAGCAACCAACCGTCACGGTTGGGCCTAACCGTGACGTTAGGCTTCAGAGAATGTTCTGCACCTGGGGATTGGGTTAATTATTGGGGGAGTGTGTTCTGTTCTTTTTCTTAGAGTTGGGTTTTAGGGTTTTGATGGTGGTGTATATGTTACGGTTGGCCAAACCGTGACATATTGGGTATAATATTTAAATTTTTTAATCATACTAGTTTGTGTTTTTTTTAGAGTTGGGTTTGTGTTTATTTTTATTTTTAAACACGGTTGAACCTAATCCGAAAACAAGAAGCAATGGGTTTATGTCGGCAATCTTTTTAGTTTATAATTTAACTATTTAGTTTATAATTTTTTAATCAAATTCCGAATTTGTAAAAATCGGTTGTTATTATTAATGTGACGGTATGTGTTTAATTTATTTTTATCAAAATACGAGTTTGTAAAAATCGGTTGTTATTATTAATGTGACGCTTGTGTTTTTTTTTGTGACGTTATGACTTTGTAAAAATCGGTTGTCCTAGAAATTATCATAAACATTATATACAATTACATAACAAGTTGGTTCATATATATACAATTAACATTATCAAAATTACAATCATTGTATATAATTACCATTACGAACAAACAAACAAACACAACCAAACAAACACAACCAAATATATAAGCCATCATAAATACAACAAAAGCATTATAACTAAAACTGCAGATATAAATACAACGAGTTTGTACATAAAAAAGAAATAAAATACAAACAAACTATCTATCTAACTCGACATGTCAGCATCTCTGCCCTGACCTGACCCGCCGGCGCCAGAGATGCTAGCACCGTCATGGCCTAACCGTCTGGGTGGCGGTGACAACAATGGCGTACCGGAGGCTGCATAGTCTGCGGCCATGTGCTGGATGACCCACTCCATCATATCCTCCATACGCGTGAGTCGGTCCGCGATGTGCGTGACCCGGTCGTCCATGCTCGTGACCCTGGCATGCGTGTCGTGAAGCATATCTACTATGTGAGCAGGCAACCACACGGCATGGTACACGGGCTGAGGATGCTGCGGCGGGTCCTGGTTGTTTGACAGCTGAATGGGCTCATCCTCCCCACCATCAACCGGCTGGTGAACCTGCTGAACCTAGACCTTGGCCTCTGCCAACTCGGGCGGGTCCACCAACGGCTCGCGAACCCATGCCACAAGCTCATGGAATCTCTGCACCAGTTGCCACATGCCGTCCCCAAACCTCCGGGCCTGCTTATGCCAGTGAATTTAGGTTCACCACTACGATTGCATAAGAGTTCCACATCCTTTTTCCGTGACCGACCCACCATAATGACGCACCCATGCTCGCGTCCTCTAATTTTAGCCTACTTCTTCAAGTCCTCACAAGAATCAAAATGCTGAAAAAGTTATAAAGCCAGAAATAAAAAACAATATATAAAACAAATAAGTAACTAATTTAAACAAACCCATTGAATACTCTTCGTACTTTGTCGGTTTTATAAGAAACCATAGCCTTTCTTATCCGATCCTCATCCTCATCGTGCTCCGCGGTGTCCCCATGGTTTTCTTTGAGGTGAACCGAATCGTCACTCTCATCTATGCATTCCCATTAAAAGTATCCGAGACATGTGTAACTTCTGGTTCTGATTGGTACGGGGGATGTCTGTAATGTCCTTAATCCGGCACTATTTGTGAGTGGTACGCGGCATGTTCGTAATTCGGCTCTGTTTGTGAGTGGTACAGGTTCGGGGCATGTCCGTAATCCAGCTCTGTTTGTGAGTGGTACTGGTTCGGGGCATGTCCGTAAAAATGGTAAGGGAGATGTATGTACCCTTCATCGTAACCCGTCTGTCCAAATAATGAGTTGTACGCCTCTTCAGCAAATGTGTTCGACGGGTTGGTTTCCTCCACCCCCCACGAAGGGTGACTCCCGTATACGTAATATTCCTAAAAGGTAATGGTTAGATATTTCAAATAATTATAATAAAATAGACACTACTTCAACCTAGTTCGAATCTTCGATAGGTGGCTCCTCATCAAATCTGGAAGCTTCGGCTTTTGATAATGATCTCCCGAACCCGACATTGTTTTCGAATTATGTGTTTTTGAAACGATGAAGTTTTTTTCGTGATGGTTCGTGATGGTTGGTTGCATGAAACCATGAAGTGCATGTATATAAAAAAATCTGGATGAGAAACCATCACGGTTTGGCCTAACCGTGATGGTTCGAAGTGGTAGGTGCCCGAGTTTTATGGAACTTTCTGTCAACATCAAGTCTACCTTGTACCCTAACCGTGACGGTTAGGGCAAACTGTCACGTTTTGTTTCAGACCCGTGCCTCTTTATCAGTGTACTTTTGTCGGGAGTACTTTTGTTTCAGACCCGTGCCTCTTTATACGTGACGTTTAGGTCAAGCCGTCACGTTTAGGTTTCAAACCCTCACGTTTAGGCCTAACCGTGACGGTTAGGTCTGGTGTCTCTCCAAAAACACCTGCGGTTTCCCCATTATAACCCTTAGTTGCGTACAATAAATATGCATTCTTAATAGAATATACATTGTTGTATACGATATTTCTTAAAGTGTATGTATTGCTGCATACATTACATACACATTTTGATGTAGTACTGTGTATATTGCTTCATACTTTGTTGTGTTATTGATATGCTTGTACTGTGTGTAATGTTGCTTACACTATTCTCATTCTTAGTACAGTTTATTCACACTTTCTTCTTACTAATAATATTGTTATAACGTATGTACTAATAGTTGCATATCTTTACTTAGTATTGTGTATGCATTGTTGTGTACTCTTATGTTATTGATAATATTTTTATAGTGTATTTATTGATGTAGAAAACTAGAGGAGGGTTAATAAGTTTTCTTTAAAGTTTTCTTGATTAATACTCACGTTTGAAAGATTAAGTCATGTTAATAGTCACACAAGCATTAATATATGCAAGCGCAATGAGTTATGTGAAGGAATGATAAAACTAATTTATAGAGGTTTAAGTAGCTAGATGTTCGCTAATCCACTTAACGTCATCCCCCAATTAAAACAATTGAGAGTTTGCTTGACTAGTCCTTTCTTTTGAAAGAAAGAGATCATTGGTTCACCAATGTCTCACTTAAAAAAGAAAGTGACCTGCTTGTAAAAACACCTCATTATACAAAAAAAGTGATCACCTTATACGTCTTACTAATCTCTAATGGTAGTGATCACCTCTCTCACAAAGTCAGTAACACTTGTCCTGATGCCACTCACAAGACTCAAGCTATAATGTTAACAAACCCCAATCAAATACACCAGAAGAGTATGAATGACATGATTGAAAGTTAAAACATAATTTTCTCTTTTTACTCTTGATCTTTGATCTTGATATTCTCTATTCAAATGAAGTTGGAATATGACTGGAATTATAGAGAGATATTATATGATATTAGATAATGTTTAGATGTTGCACCCTAAGTTCAAGCATTTATGTTTATATATAAAATCTTACCCAAAAGGTGTCAATTGTTAGAACTTTGAGGGACTATAAGGGGCTAATCACTCATTAACTTGGTTAACCTAATAAGGAAGCCACCCTATTTCTTGTTCATTGGCTTGTGGTGTGTGACAGGTAGGAGAAAAACAAGTTCGAACATTCATAATCTTCAATCTATCAATCAAGTTATTCTTCAAGGAGAGTTATGGTTGCAAACAACTATTGAGCAGTGAATGGAGAAGGTAGTGTAGATTGTTCTATGAAAACTAAACAAGGAATGAGATTATCACCTCTTCAGTCTAATTAAAATGTAAGGAATTGGAGTTGTCTTATTTTCCAAATGGTATATGACACAATGATTAGCGATTTCAAGAAAGATGAGGATGAAATAGAACAAAATTTCAACCACAATTTAGATATCAGCTACTATCAATTTTTCAACGGCGACAACCGACAATGACAACCATGTGGAGCTAGTAAGGCTCGATAAGGCGGATTTGTGGTCGCTTGATTCAGCTCAGTCGGAGTTTGCTTTTCCTTGTTTCAAGCTACTAGTATGGAAGCCTGCCAAACACTAAATGTTGGCTATTGTATGCCTCTCCATTGGCTATAGAATCCGGTGGTAGCAAGGTGGCCATTTTGATCAGCGGGTCAAGATAAGTCCTTGGGCTTCTGAATCACTCAAATCCAAGTTCGTTTCATATGGTTCCGACATCGCTCGTATTTGGTTCAATTCAGCGGGTCAAAATATCCACAACACTGGATAGGTGTTGTAAAAGAGATGTTGGGATATTTAAGGCTCAATCTACTCAATATATAGTTAATATCCAAATTAGTTAATCCGTGGAAAGAATTAAGCTTCTGAAAATCTAACTGCCGAAGTCACAGTCAACTTTCAATGGACCGTGTGCTTTCGAAAGATTATCTGCTTTCGAAGTATAGTCTACTTCAAAAAAAAAAAAAAACAAGACTACTTCTGACAGACTACACTTCCAAATAATGCTTCTAATTCTAATATACTATCAGTTGTCGTGTATAGTTCTGATAAGTAGGAAAAAAGGCATATATCGCAACTATAGAAGATCATGTCTCATCTGTCAATATATTTTTATTTGTCTAGTTATTTTCTTTTTCTGAATCAAGAATAACACATGATTATGGTATGCCATATTATGTATATAAATGGTTGAAATCAATCCATTAATCTAAGACCTTAGAATATACAAGGTAGATAGTTTTTCTTTGGTTTTCTAGTTGGTTGCCAACGTGTAATAGTTGGTTGCCAACGTGTAATAGATTGTAGTTCTTAATATAAAACCTCTTAGTGTAGTAGTTGATAGGTTACACTTTTCATACTAGCAACTCTACAAAGTATTGTAACTTGTAAACTTTTTACTCAAATATACAAAGTACTTAATATAATTATGTGTTGCTGAATTATTATTCTTTTTATATTAGGTGAGTTGTTAATATTGATTAACAGAGATTATGCATCTGCTAATCAATACCACTAAAACAATCTTGTTCTTATTTTGTTCACGATGTAACAGGAAATGAAATTATGAGAAGGAATTGAATGAAGAAATAAGACACAAGTTAACTAACAAAATGTTACAACATTGTAGACAACTTATTTAATGACGCTATATAGCACGTGAGATGTTCTAACAATGTTATTAGAATATAATGATAACGTGTAACAAAGGTCAAGGTTAGTTATGAATGTCATTTTTTATAGTCTTACAATGTTTTGGGTTGATATGCATACTTATATAAAACCTTGATGAACATGTTTATGATTATAGACATCAGTTAACATTTTGTTATTGTTTGATAAAGTAATGCCTCTAGAATATCATATCTATGCTCCCTTTTTTATGAATGGAACGATTTTTGAAATAATGTTCATTAATAAAAAAGTATGTTTTATAAATACAAAGGTTCTTTTCAAAGGTTAAAATAATATGCCTACGCCTTTCACGTATACGTGTTAAAGGATTATGTAATGTTTTTAATGTCATTGAGTTTTATTGAATAAAGGTTTTCAAAAAGTGACATGATTTACCATAAATAAAGAAATAGCATAAACTAAAGTGATAAAGAGATAATAATATAAAGTACCTAAAATATGCATATCGACTAAAGGAGATTTATCATGTCTAATCTCAAAAGAAACGTAAAATGACTAGTTAAAAGAAACGGTAAATATTTCAATCTTGTGTGGTCTAAGTAGTTTACAAAAAATGATGGATATAGATTTTTAGGTTGGTGCATAGTGCACGTAACTAGGCCTAGCACAAGCTATAAGCCACTGATATGGCTCTAGTTCATTATTCTTATATAAAAATAAAAGGTAACATCTTAACGGCCTATCAGTGGATAATTATATAACTTATGTGATAGAAGTAGTGATGATCACTTAAGGGGTAAACGTGACCCCTAGGTATAGTTTTGTTGTGAGTGGTGGCAATGAAATGTAACAAATGACTTCAACATTTGGTATGTTATGTTATGGTCAATGATGGTGATATGTAGAGGATGGCCCAAACATTATGTCATGTGGTGAGCAGTGATGTTGATATATAACAACCGACTCCCGCACTATGTTATGTCGCTCTTGGACATTTACATGCTTGGCTTTATAAAGATTATAATTAAATGTATTTTGCGCTACACATAAAATGTACACATTAAGTTGTTTCAAGTAAATGTTAATGTTAAGCTTGATTAAATGCAATGTTTTGTAATGTGTAAAATGTTTCTAATTGTTTCTCGATTTGAAAAATAAAACTCAATCAGCGTTGCTGATTTTTAGCAGGCATGAAAAATAAAACTCTATCACATTTACATGGGTATGCAGGCTACTATAATATACATTTGGTTTTCAATTAAATGTAATAGGTAATTAGGTGTATTGGTATTTCTACTATAATTTTAATGATTTTAAGCTTAAGAGGCTCTTTCAGCTGCATCCAAATAATCCTTCAAGCAAATACACATTTAAACTGCTTCGGGAGTGAGTCGGGTTCTTCGTATTGATATAATCATGCCACTAACAGAAAAAGCAGATTCCGAAGCTACCGTGGAAGCTTGGATGGTTAGTAAATCTCGGGCCATGGTGGATAGGATTGGAAATTGATCTTCCTTACCTTTCCACCAAGCCAGCAAGTCAAAATTTTTAAAATCTTGTGGAGTCATGATGGATAAAAAGTTTGTTCCACTATACCTCCCGATTTCACTACTCGGAGTGTTACCCTTATTGACGTTTATTACATTCATCTCTTAAAGTATTATACAAAGCAAACATTGGATCACTTGAACCTTCGTCATGTGCCGCATGCCGCATAGACTCATGTATGTTTGATGTTTCACCATATTTTGCTAAATAAACATCAAACATTTGGCCTAAATATGTGTTAAAATTATTTTTTGCACTTTGAGCATAATATGGGTTTTCTTCTTCTAAATCCAAATTAAAAGTAATTTTATCAAGTAAAGTTTCAACCCTCGACGTATTTAAACAAGGGTTTAAGGCAGTGGCAGATGTAATAACTGGAGACATTTTTTTAAAATATTTTTTAAGTTTTTCTTTCATTTGTGGTATCATATTCGAATAAGGTCTACCCCTACACGACAACTCATTTAATTTTGAAGTCATTAAGTAAATTTGGTGAAGTACTAATGGACTCGTTGGATAATAAACTCCAGAAAGACAAGTAGTTGCGGTTTTAAAAACATTAAGCATTTTGGTTATTTCATCAATAATAGCCCAACCCGATGAATGGTAAGTCGAAGCCTTTCCACGACTCACCAAAGTATTATAAAAGGCTATTAAACTTTCTTTTTTGTCAATAGCCTTTTCAAACATGTTACAAGTCGAATTCCATCTTGTAAGTACGTCCCAATTCGGACCTAAACATTTGGAATTTGCGTCTTTACAAAACTTGCGATACCTACTATATCTTTGGTTACCGGTAAAAATATCATGTAACATTCTTTTAAAACTATCTTTTACCGTTTCAATAGTTTTTAAACCGTCTTGAACGGCTAAGTTTATGATGTGCGCAACACATCGAGTATGAAAAAACACACCGTCACAAATTGGTTTATATTTTAATTTTGGATGTTCTATCGCAAGCGTATTATTTGACGTCTTATTAAAAGATATAGAAAATATTTTGTTTTCTAATTTATATGTTTTAATAACTTTATCAATAAGATAAAAAAATGTTTTGCCAGTGTGAGGATAATCAAACAATTCAAACGCAATCGTACGTTTCATCATTTGCCACGAACCGGGTTCAACCCAATGGGCGGTGACACAAATGTACGAGTCCGGTGAACCGTGCGTAGTCGACCAAACGTCACTAGTTAAGTTAACACCAATTTGTAAATTTTCAAAATAAGATATTAATTCATTTTTAGCTTTTTTCCATATTTTTAAGCAATCTCTTCTAAGTGTAGCACGACTTACATGTGAGTATCGCGGTTGGAGAGTTCGTTGAATTAGCCGAGTCAAATGTTCATTGTTGAAATGTTTGATTGGCAAGCTTTCCTGAATTACAAAATGCGCCATTTGCTCACGAACCGCATCAACGTCATAAGCCCAAACATTCCCTTCGCTTGTCATCGAAGCTTGACCTTGAGACGGTTTACCTTTTAAAGCCTTACAATATTTATTCGCAATGTGGTTTTTCAAAGTTGTATTTGCATCTTTTTTGAAAAACTTATGACAATACTTGCAACGAGCTTTGTTTGGACCGCTAGCCATTTGACATAAATCGTAATTGCACCATATTTCGGGGTTCCTATTCGTAGGAAGGATTGCGACCACCACGTTGCTTGAAGACGCATCACAACCAACGGATGGTTGAGAACTTGATGAAGCCATTTTGAAATGAATGAGAGTATTGAGAGTTTTTTTTTTTTTGAATTGAACAAAAGTATTGAGTGTATTTGAGAATAGAGGGCTTTTTTTTTAGAGTAGAGAGCGTTTTAAGTTGTTGTGGTTCAACCAAAACATCCAATACATATTTATACTAGCTTAATGGGGGTAAAATGGTAACAACAAACACCAAAAAACGGTCAAAAACGGCTATATAACGGCTATATAGCCGTTATATAACGGCTACTTTTTTAAAATCCG
The DNA here is from genome assembly GCA_025506505.1 of Flaveria sonorensis. NCBI lineage: Eukaryota > Viridiplantae > Streptophyta > Magnoliopsida > Asterales > Asteraceae > Flaveria > Flaveria sonorensis. The sequence goes on along the minus strand of JACCIY010001445.1, from coordinate 14,690 downwards.
GTTTGGGAACCGATTAGGGAACCGGTTTGGAATCGAACAGGTTTGAAACCGGTTTCAACATACGAAACCTCCAACCGGTGTAGGAACAGGCGGTTCGAACCGGTTTGGGACCGGTTTGGGCCAAACTGGTTTGGGCCAGAAACCGGTTCCGGTTTTTTTGGCCAAACCGGTTCCCGAACCGGTTTTTTTGGCCACCTCTATTAATAAGAGCTAGGTCTTATGATGTATAAAACCTTGAGATTGGCACCCCTCCCCATTATGCCAGTAATCTTTATGCATTACATGACCACTCACAAGAAAGCCTTCGAAATTTCATCATTTGGTCTATCATTCTTTTTCAAAGTCCATTATGTAGGGTTGCGGACACCTTGGACATAATGTTTCTTCCATACATCAAAATATCTATAAAGGGCTTATATGATTAAAGTAGAGATATGAGAAAGATGATTGAATGATCTTCCCCATCAAGGACAAACTTAATGTTCTCAAAACAAATTATAAGCTTGTTAAATTCCTCTAGGCTTACAAACAGCATATGGAGCACATCCAATCTAATTTTGAGGTACAAACAATCCATGAGGTACATGTTCATATGAAAACTCTTTAAACGGTGTGACTATCAATCTTTAAACACTTCATGCAAACTCCTATCACCAAGGATAAAAAATATTAGGTTGAGAGGTTTTTTATAGTTTCTATTTTTTCTTATCACAATATAGCCACCATCAAACTATTTTTTTCTGACCAGAGTCCTAACGAGGCCTTGCTTGATGCACAATAAATCCTCACATCTTCACCATCCATATCCAACAGTTGTTCTTTTTCTTCTAGATTCTTAAGATTGAACCCTAATCATGTTTTGATACCACTTTATGGGAATTAGAGATAAAATTTCCCTTATCTCCCATTATAAACAAGAAAAAACCCTTAAAGAAGATAAACCAATAAGGTTTTTATTAACAAGTAGAAGAACTTGCTTCTGAGGATTTACAAAGGGAAAAGTAAAGTATTGATATGTTAATAATTACGCATACAAATAATATATATTCATATCCATTTTATGTATTTTTGGGGTGTGAATCATTCAGTTAGACACTTATTTATGTTTATATTGAATGTTTTAGGTTCTCAAATGAAGGTTGATAATTTTTGTGGAAAAACTCAAGATTTGGTGAAACTTTAAGGAGAACAACATTCTGACATGCCCATGTTCAGATCAACATGTCCATGTTGAAAAGCTAAAATTTATTTTTGTTGACATGATGTAGAACATGCCCATGTTACTTATGAACATTGTCATCTTCGACCCAAAAGTCATGATATATACCCAATTCTCCCTCTTTTGAGACATATTCACCTTTTACACCAAACCCTAGTTCTCTCAAGTTTCTTAGGTGATTTTGGGCAAATCTTTGAAGATTCAAGGCTAAAATTGAAGATCGAGCACTTTCCAGAAGAGACTAACATCATCAAACCCATTTTCATTTGATTTGATTTGAATTCTTCTAGATCTACTATGAGTTTTTTCATTTTATTGAGTTTGGGTGTGATTTTTGTAAGTCTCATGGGCTAAACTCTCACTTGTATTAGATGAAACTTAGTATGATTTAACAACTTGTACACGATTCTTGGTGTTTATGTTAATATCATGATAAAACTTAATTATTCTTCAATATTATGTGTAGTTTTTTCTAGTTTGATGAAATATTTAACCTTGTGGGTGTTGTAAGCATGTTACGTTGGAAAACCTCATGTTCTTACAAGACTTATGCATATGATCTCATATTTTTTGTGTAATTTTGTGAAATTTGACTAGGAATGGAGAATGAAGGTTAACGATTTAGTAAAATTGGTCAAATGTGCATTCTTATGCTTATGTTTGAGAAAACTACGGTGGATGTCATGAATCTCTCTTATCATTGGTTATGAGTTGTTTGTAATCATGATATGATATTTATGAGTTGAAGGGTAATTATAGTTTTGTCTATTTTACGCAAGTGGAGGTGGTTATCATGTGTTTATCATGTTAACTTTCTAAAGATTTGTGAAGTTAGATAACCCTAATGGGAGTTTAATTCACATTTCACATTAACATAATTATATTATTCGTTTCTCATTGTATGACTTTAGGTGGCTATTGTATATTTATCGTTCTAGCTTTCCGAAGAGTTATATGTTTAAATACCCTTGACGGGGGTTTATGCTACTTCTATGTATTATGTGTAAAAAATGATATCACCTCGAGTTTGTGCTAGTTGTTATTGCTATGCTAAATGGAGTCAAAATTTAAGTGGTATTTTTTATTGATTGTGTATCTTCATCTTTATTTTCTTGCTTTGTTAATTTAATTTGCTAATTACTTTATTTAATTTTAATATTCACAACCTAAAACTTAATTGATCGATTAAACAGTTATGATGATTTAGCATTAGGAGTCATTGTGTCCATGAATCGATACTCGGTTCTTGTCTAGAACTATACTACTATACGATAGGTGCACTTGCCTATTGTGTGTAGTTGGTTAAAGATTAATAATAGTTTCTTAAATTAAAACTCAATTGTGTGAAAAATTCATACAAAAATCTATATAACTTTACGCACATCAAATATACAATAACATAGTTAGAAAAACTAATAAGCAATCTACTGATTCACAATAAATGCATTTATTCTGAGAATATCAAATAGGTAAAAGTGTCATGCTGAATTGAGATGATAGTGTAACTTTGGTTTTATCCTAAATATACGTTTTATGGGTATTTTTTACTTGTTTGTAAATATGTTTTACTTACTTGAAAGACAAAAATGAACATGAACAGATGCTTAGAAATACAAACCAAGTTAATTAAAATGTCTACCAAGCTAAAAAACTGATGATTAATACATATAGAGGGGCAATGATTAGTTATCACCTTGGTTTTAAAATGATTACATTAGGAATTCATAATGCGATGATGCAGTGATGAGATCACATCGATGCAACTGATGCGATGTGATTTCATGATGTGCGTTGATGCATTTGATGCTCTCTCTGCTGAGTAATGCCCTCTGATGCAACACGTCATGCAATTGACTAGTATTTGAACAAATTAGGCCATTGATTTTAAGGCACTCAAATCTTATTAAAAAATCTAACCATCAATTGAACAGATCTTGGGGGTGATTCGTATTTTCTAGATGATCAAACACTTGTAGAAACAGAGAGTTGTGGATTGCACTTTCGGATTAAAGTTATTCGGTAGTTTAATCTAAATACACTTATCGGATAAAACTCATCAAGTATGTTTGTATGTGTGATTTTGTGAACTAGAAGAGTCAAGAAAATGACCAAATAAGAATAAAATCGTTTATTCCAATTAAAGTTTGTCCAAAAATTGCACTGTTTTCATCTTGGAATTCACATGTGAAATTTCATGAAAATTAAATTTTAATGCATTTTTAATAAAGCAATTTTTACAAAAATAAAAAATTTAAACTGATCTAGCAACTTGAACCCAGCCAACTAACTTATTTGATAAATATTATGATCGCATTGATCAACAAGTCAATTCAATTACATTAAAATATATAACAAATCTAACAATCAGTTGAACAATGGGTTTGGGTGTTTAAAGATGATGAAGAATAAGAGGTATTGTATTTTAGTGTTTAAAAGTTGAAAGTTTAAGATATTATCTATAAAGAATTTTAAAGAATCTTTTAATAAGGAACACCTAGCATACATGATGCATATACATATTGCGCTTCACGCATTGGCTTTTGGGATCAAAATGCATTACTCACCTGCTTTTTAAAATCAAGGTTGTTGCTTATCTTACTAGTGACAAAGAGAAGCCGATTTAAGCGATGATCGATCGATGTGATTGAAACTAACTCTAGTGACATTAAATAGACAGTATGTTTAGTTTAACAAACATAAATATAAATGTAATGACCTCGATCATGACTCACACCTACACAAACAACAAAATATTAAAATCAGCCTAAACTTAATACACGAATCATGATATATATATATATATTTACATAGTTTAGTCTAGTCGTTGTTTAATAGTTGCAATGACCATAGATCTTCCATACTCCATGTGTTCTCATTTGTCACGGTGGTGAATGAACGTGAAATGTTCGTAGTGTTTTCGCATGGAGGATAGTACGATAACTCCAATGGATTTGCAACATTACATGTTTGTGATGGCATCATATTCACTTGAGTGTTGTGTCCTAACGAGGTTTGTCCATTGAAACTATTGGTTTGCTTCACGTGTTTTTGAATTCTTGTCCTCCAGTAATTTTTTATCTCGTTATCTGTTCTTCCCGGCAAATGCTTTGCAATTTTTGACCACCTATTTAGATGCAAAAAGGAAATTCTGAACTTTAGAAACATGTTTGACGTGAATCTGCTCCTTAATATATATGTTGTAATTATTTGTAAAAATTTATTTAAATAACAAAGACAACCCACATTGTACTTTTTACAATTTCTAGCACATTTTACATGCTGCAAAATAAAAGAAATCATCATGTTCTATGGTTCAAAATCAAAGTACTTGATGTTGGATCACCTATTTAAAGGAAGCTTGATGTCATAACACTCATTTGGAAAATGGAGCTCAATCAAATTCGAATCTAACAAATTCCGATGATGAATCTATGAATTGTCAGTTAAATATTGGGAGACCAGTTATATTAAAAATGATGGTCGGTATGAACAGTTTTAAAACGAATCAAAATCAAGAAATATAGATCTACTGTCATACAAATAATACAATTAAAACATAATCTAAACTTATAATGTTATTCCTTCAAAATTAGCATTCTATTTGCAAAAGTTAGTCAATGATCATGAATTATATATAGCAAATTCCATTTAATTAGAATGATAACTATAATAAATAAAAATTTAACTTTGTACTTACCGGTTACCCCATTTAGCATGAAGTTCCATAATCAAGAGCTGTTCTTCCTGTGTAATATTACCTCTTCGCACATCAGGTCGAAGATAGTTTAACCATCGAAGCCTGCAACTCTTTCCTGTTCTTTTAAGACCTAATCAACAAGATAATTAAACCCAATTTTAAAAATAAAAATTAAGGTTGAAGAATATAATACACACATAAATATGTTAAAAGATAAATGAATAATTAGCACCTGCAGATTTTGCAAGAGTGTTCCAAACACCTTCACCGTGATCCGTGATGTAGTTGATGAGGATCAAGTCTTCTTCCATCGTCCATGGCCCCTTTCTAACCTCAACATCTTGCACAGAAGTAGAAGATGATCTTTTCTCCATTTTTTTTTATGTAGAAGAAGGAGAATTATTGATAAAACATTATGAAAGGGAAAATGGATTTTATAGAAGGCTAAGATGCTGTTTAGCAGTTAATAATTAAGGGTTTTAATTAACATTACATGCACTCAAAATCTTTTTACCTAACTTTGTTATAATTATGCTAATAATTATGATTAATGGCTTGTTTGACATACATCCATGCATGATTATCATTCATTCATGCATAGACACCTAGCGGTGTGGTTTTAATGTTCAAATGTCTATAGATGGATGTATGTATGTATGGTCGTATGGCTTAAAATGCATGATATGATGATTAACTTAAATATAATTATGTTAAATTAAGATAGAGTGTTCACATGTGCTTTGTTTATCCTAGAGCAGAAACAGATTAACACGCTTTAACCATCTGTGATAATCATGAATGGTATCTACAATGGTGAAAAAGTGAGCATCAAGAGCGTCCACCAGCTACTTAAAATTTGTAGGTCTTGTTATTCTTGAGGTGTATGTATCTTTGGAAATGGTGATAAATAATATTTATAGATTGAATTATTTCGTTGGTATTCAATAAAGTTCAATCAGATGATTCTCTAAAACCGAGATCAAGAACAAGTATGAAATTTATTAAGAATTCGTGTACCCAAAAATGACAAAATGCATACTTTATATGGGGGTCGGAAATTGCACTGATTAACTGAACCATTGTAACTATTTTGATTACAGCTAAACACCATGTGGTTATAACGGTTCATAAGTGCATCATTGAAAAACACCCTTCAAAACCACTGATCATGAAGTTAATACTGAACTTTGTTAACTAATTAATGCAGTAACTTCGACCCCAATTAGGCAGGGACTTTGCCCTTAAGCCTTGGGGTTGCCGTCCCTTGGACATGACAACTTAATTAGGGCGTTGCACCTGGGACACCGAGGTCTAGATATTCTTTAATCTTTGAAATTATAATATACTCAAAACAAACATAACCTCCACTCTTTCCAACTTGTTATATATTTTTTTTATTGTGATCTCATATTTTGCCCATAAGTAAGCCTATTTACACAAAGTAGTTAGAAGAAATTAAAATCACCAATAAAATTGCTACTTAAATAAATTATTGCTTGATGAGAAAAATATGAGTCGGGGATACGACAGAGAAGAAAAAACATGGTTTTTATAAAATTGCAATAGAAAAATGAAAACATTTTTTTGATTCTTGTTGCAGTTTTCAAATTCCGACTCCTATTAGGAGGAAACGTATTATTTTAAGAAAAACTTGAGTTTCTTTATAATATGAGTTTGCTATATGTATTGTGAAGTATGAGAATGTAAATTCAAAAATAAGATCTAATTTCATATATGTGAAATTCTAATACTAGAATCAATTCGATCACCTCACGATTGAATAAGCAATAGAAGCAATTGACAAAAATGATTCACACACTTTGATTGAGCACTAAATGATTACAATGAATGATCAATCACACACCGAAAACAATAACAAGTATATTATCTCTCCCCTTCTTTCTAACTAACTCTTAACAAACTTATTAACAAGAGTTAATACCTACATGACACTATTAACCCAGCAACTATAAAGAATGACATATAGCACCCCTGTACTAATTGGAATAGCAGTAGCACAACCAACATTCCAACAAACTCCACCTTTATGCAATGCTATCCAATACCAAGCAACCTCAAACAATAGAGAAACTTTAAACCACCCAATGCTTTGGTTAGCATTTCTGTAGCATTTTCATGAGTGTCTACATAAGAAATGACTACCTTCTTATCATTAACCACTTCCCTGATGAAATACAACCTAACATCCACATGTTTTGTCCTCTCATGATGCAACGGATTCTTAGACAACTGAATGGCCCCCTGATTATCACACTTTACCATAACATCAGACACCTCAACTCCCAGCTCAGACACAAAACCTTTGAGCCACAAGGCTTCTTTAACAGCTTCAGTAAGGGCAATGTATTCAGCTTCTGTTGAAGACAAAGCAACAACACGTTGTAAAGTAGACTTTCAACTAATCAAGCTCCCACACACAACAAATGCATACCCGATCACTAATCTACCCTTATTAGGATCTTTTGCATAGTCTGCATCAACAAACCCAACAACTGGACAATCTGGGTTGAGCTTGGTGCCAAAACCAAACCAAATTCTCTAGAACCATTGAGATACCTAAGTATCCACTTTACTGCACCCTAGTGCTTCCTACCAGGCATGCACAAATACCGGCTAACCACACTTACAACATACCCTATATCAGGCCAAGTACATACCATCAAATACATCAAACTCCCCATGGCCTGAGCATAAGGGACACCAAGCATTTGATATCTTCATCTTCTAACTTAGGACAATCATTAAGAGAAAGCTTAAAATGTTGAGCTAAAGGGGTTAACACAGGTTTACTCTTATCCATAGAATAATTGGATAGAACTTTAGAGATATAACCAGCTTGTGAAAGCCTCAACAAACCATGCTTCCTATCCCTAGTGATTTCCATCCCTAAGATTTTCTTAGCTTCCCCTAGTTCTTTCATATCAAACTCTTTCATCAATAAAGCTTTAGCATCATCCACATCAACCTTAGACTTGCTTGCTATTAACATGTCATCAACATATAACAGCAAATACACAAACCCCCATACTGGGCACCTTTATAGTATACACATACATCATATGCACTCCTGTTAAACCCTTGAGACACAACATAATCATCAAACCTCTTGTTCTATTGCCTGAGAGACTGCTTCAACCCATAAAGCGATCTTTACAATAAACAAACCTTTTCTTCCCGACCCTTATGACCAAACCCAGGAGGTTGTTTCATAAAAATCTTTTCATAAAGATTCCCATAGAGGAAAGCTAATTTCACATCTAGTTGCTCCAGCTCAAGATCATACTCAGTGGCCAAAGAAAGCATGACTCTTATAGAGGAATGCTTCACAACATGAGAGGAAATATCATTATAGTCCAGTCCCTCTCTTTGAGTGAACCCTTTAGCAACCAACCTAGCCTTATACCTAGGAGGTTCTCCATCCTAAATACCCTCTTTGACCTTAAACAACCATTTGCAGCTGAAACCATCTGGATAACCCAAAAACACACACTTCACTGCTTTAGGTTCTAGTTTACCTTTGTTAACATGAGCATATGCAAGAGGCCCAAACATCCTTAACCTGGTGTAATCTGCAGCATGACCAGACCACATCTCAAAGGGAGTCTTCATGTTAATTGCACTTGAAGGTGACATATTCACCAACACAACAGCTGTACTTACTGCCTCAGCCCAAAACTGCTTTAGCATTCCTGACTAATCAACATACATCTCACCTTGTGTAACAGGGTGCTATTCATTCTTTTTACAAGGCCGTTTTGCTGTGGTGTACATGCCATAGTTAAATGCCTAAAACTCCTTGACTCTTACAGAATTGATCAAATTCTGTGTTGTAAAATTCAAGGCCATTGTCTGTTCTCAGCCTTTTTACCTTTCTACTAGATTGTATCTTGACCATCACGTCCTATTCTCTAAACTTTGCAAAGGTTTCATCCTTATGCTTCAACAACATCTCCCACATCTTTCGAGAATAGTCATCTATCACTGATAAGAAATACTTGGAACCTCCATGTGACTGAGTTCTTGCTGGACCCCATAAATCGGCATGTACATAGTCCAAAGCTCCCTTGGTGGAGTGTTTCCCTCGTTTAAACCTTACTTTATAAGCTTTGCCCATCACACAATGCTCACAGAAACCAGCATCTCAACTCCTAACAATTATTGCTTCTTCAGTTCCTGTAGCCCTTGAGTGCTTATATGGCCTAACCTTTGATGACACATTACACCTTCTGAAACATCAGTTGTCTCTGAATCGTCGACAGCCCCAAACTTAACATACCCATCTAGCACATAGGTGTTATTATTCTTCCTTTTTCCAGACAACAGGCACATTGACCCCTTTATAACTTTGGCCTTCCCACTCTTTAAGCTCACCATATGTCCATTCACTTCGAATGTTTCCAAAGAGATTAAATTCCTCTTAATACTCGGGATGTACCTCACTTCATGTAAGATGATTTCATATCCATTCGCTAGTCTAAACTCCACTGACCCAAGACCTAGGATCTCACATAACCGGTCATCACCTAGTTGTACCACACCATGGGAACCAATCTTTAATTCCTTGAAGAATTCCCTTCTTAGTGTCATATGGTAGAAGCAGCCAGAGTCCAAGATCCAGTCATCTCCAGGTATTGACTTAGAATTGACCAACACATCTAAACTCTCATACCCATCTGACCCACCATCTGGTGAATGTGTGCTTGAACTTCTGGGGTAACTTGACTCTGCTTTCTTCTTCTTGAACCAATCAGGACACTCTCTTTTAAGGTGTTTCTTTGATTGACAAATAAAACATTGTTTCTTTGTTCTGGACTTTGATCTTGCTCCTAATCGAAACTTATTAGTTCTTTGTTCAGTTCTTCCCCGTACTGTCAACCCATCAGCTCCTTCCACCTTCACTTCTGACCTCTTGTGGAGTTCCTTCGACTTCATTGCACCAATGACTTCATCCATGGAAAGGGTATCCCGTCCAAACATCAAAGTATCCATGAAGTGCTCATACACTTATGGTAATGAAGCCAAAAAAATAATTGCTCTATCCTCATCTTCTATAGATACTTTAATGTTTTCAAGATCTAAAATCAACTTGTTAAATTCATCAATGTGATCTTCAAGGGTTTTTCCTGAATTCATCTGGAATGTGTATAATCTTTTCTTTAGATACAATCGATTTTCCAGGGACTTCGTCATATACAGTCCTTCGAGTTTCGTCCACCCACCAGCTGTTATGGTCTCTTTCGAAACCTCTCGAAGCACTCGATCCCCAAGACTCAGTATTATGGCACTATGAGCCTTCTCGAGCGTATCCTTCCACTTCTCTTGGAGTTCCTTCTTTCTCTCGTCAGATACTCCCTCAAGGATCTTTACTTGACCTCCTGACAGTGCTTCTACCAAACCCTGGTGTACCAGAAGTGTTCGCATCTTCAATCTCCATAGACTAAAATCATTCCTTCCATCGAACTTCTCCAAATCGAACTTGGCAGTCACCATTGCTTTCTTCTATTGATCGATCGTGTACACCGGACTCTCCCAATCAAGACAGTCGTTTTATCGAATCAGTTTGAGTCGTAGCTCTGATATCAATTGTGGAATTCTAACACTAGAATCAATTCGATCACCTCACGATTGAATAAGCAATAGAAGCAATTGACAAAAATGATTCACACACTCTGACTGAACACTAAGTGATTACAATGAATGATCAATCACATACCAAAAACAATAACAAGTATATTATCTCTTTTCTCCTTTCTAACTAACTCTTAACAAACTTATTAACAAGAGTTAACACCTACATGACACTATTAACCCAAAAACTATAAAGAATGACATATAACACCCATGTACTAATTGGAATAGCAGTAGCACAACCGACATTCCAACAATATATAATTGACAAAGTATAAAATTAGCTGCAAAATAATACGAGTAAAGTTACGGGACGGTACGATTAAATTTCATGTTACATCATTTATACAAACTAAAACATAGATAGAAAACACATGTATGCTTCTTACATTACGGTATAAGAATTTTAAACAAATGTAATTTTTGGAAAAATACGTTAAACTATAAGAATTTAAAAATATAATTTAATAGAAAAAATAAAAATGAAAAAGTAAACACATAAAGAAAGAAAAAAATAAAAAATAATAATAATTGAACCCCGAGAGATCAAACCCCATCATTGACCAACTAAAAACCACGTAAAAACTAACTTCATTAGTTGCACATTTGTATTCAGTAGATCACGAATAAGTATATATAGTTTATTATAAACCCGACTTGTTTCCAAACACAATTTTAGTTGAAACACAACTAACTCTAATTTATTGCGTCCAATCAAGATGTATTATGTTTACCCCGAACAAAATTAGTGTCAAACTGTAGACCAACTCGAAATGTATATAAAAATTAAACACAAAAACATATTACATTTGATCTAACATGTTTCTAAACAAAATTTACGTCGAAACATAAATCAACTCAAATTTATACTAGTTATACATAATAATAAACACGGGAACAAATTAGTTTTTTATGATAATGGACGAAAATCGAGGGAGTCAAAATGATATTTTGCAAAGTTGTTAGAAAGAGAAAGAGGGTGAAAATAACATGTTGAAAACTTAAGTGGTTAGAAGTGAATTTTACGAAGTTGAGAGGAAAATTGAGATATATATAATTATAAGAACTTTTGTATTCAATTTAGTATTTTATACAGATTTATAGGACACTAAGGTAGTGTTTGTTTTTCCAAAAAAGTCACAGCAAGCTCTTCAGTCTGTGTCGCGCAAACCACGCGTAGACATTGTCATTTGTAGACTGTTTGCTATTTCGAAGACGTTTCATTAAAAACGTCTACGCGAACTCTTCTTGGTGTAGATTTGGCCCAGCCGCTTCTAAGATTATTCAAGGTCTGCAGAGGGTTTAGCACCACCACCCATCACCACCCCCTGTCCACCAACACCACCACCACCCACCGTGACCTCCACCACCACCCGCCTTCAACCACCACCCACCATCCACCTCCACCACCCGCCTTCCACCACCACCTATCATTTACCATCACCAGCACCACCCACCATTTACCATCACCACCACATCCCACCATTTACCATCATCATCACCACCATCCACCACCACACACCGTCCACCTCCACCCGGCGTCATCCTCCACCCGCCGTCTACCTTCACCCGCCGTCCACCTCCACCATCGTCCACCATCACAACCACCACCATCACCACCGTCGTCCACCACCACCACCACCGTCCTTACACCACCACTAGCTTATTTTAGCAGTCTACAGACAATAAAAACCACGGACTTCTTTTTGCAGACTACAGAGGTTTGGTCCACATTTTTTTTTACATATACCTGCAGATGTGGCTCGCATATTTACCTCTAAAAAACAAACTACACCTAATAACATAGCGTGCTTCCGCAGCTGCTTGAGGCCAAATTGATATGTGCTAACAGAGTATAAGTATGCTTTGTTGGTCACATCATATCCCATAGACTTTGTTTCTCCTAAAATAGCATATAAAATTACAAGATTTAAATATCAACACTAGCTTAAGAAAAAAAATTACAATAATTATGCATATTTTATATTCATCACTGCGATTTAAGAGTGAATTAAAAATATTTCATCGTCCCTACAACTACTATTTATTTATCCGGGCTCCAATAATACTTGAGAAAACTATACAAATGAATTCCAAGAATTGTGCTTAATTCTTCTCGTGAACTACAAGCAACAAGTAAACTATCGGTTGCGTTTGGTTTGTGAAATTATTTTTTTTGTTTTTAGAATTAAAATTGGTCCAATGAACTGGAATAGTGGTGAAGGATAGGAACGAACTAGTGGGTGGTACGTGGGTGGTAGGGGCTGGGTTGGGTATTTCATGGGTTTTTTTTCTTGTCAACGAGAAGAAGAGTAAAAGCTATTTGGGTATAAACGATTGAAGATGAGGATGATGGACCAATTAGAGTTGTTGGAAAAATAGTTTATACCTTTAAGTTAACACTTCTTTTTCTTTTTACATATTTTAGTATTTAAATTTTCTTTTGTGTTATGTAGAAAATGGGCTATGTTTATTGTTTAGAATATTCATGATTTTTGAACATTGCAAACACATAAAATTATAAAACTCAATTAAATTTATGTATTTTATAAAAGTTAGTAAACTTATATAATTTTAGAAAAATCAGTTGCGCCTATCCAAACATAAATTATCAAATTTAATAATAAAATATCAAAAAGTATAAATTTATATTATACTAATTATCAACTCTTCTATGCATAATGATGTGATACTTTATGTATAGGAGGTTTTTCGAAAAAAATTTTGATTTTCACTTTTAACACAAAGTTATTCGTTTTTTACAATTTAACTTCTCAAATTTGATTTTCTTTACTTTTAACACAATACTCTTAATCTATTATAATTTAATCTCACAACGTTTATATTTTCAACTTTGTTTCACTATAGTTTTCATATTTCGTAAATCACCATTTTACGTTTCGTTTTAAGTTTTGCAAGTTAACACGACACAACATGCATGTGTGATTCAATATTTTTATGTTTTGTTTTAAATTTGGTAACTTAACATAGACAATGTGCGTGTGTTGTTCAATATTTTACGTCTATTTTACTTTTAAAGGGTTCGTCACAACTCGCGGATCTTAGATCGACTTAGGGGCTATTTGTTTCGGCCTCTTAATGGTTCAGATCTCTGAATGGTTCAGCAGTTAATGGTTCAGACTGTTTGTTTCGTCAGCAAATGTCTGAATGGTTCAGACATTTGCCTCTGAATGGTTAAGCATTATACTAATGCTGAATGGTTAAGACATCTTATCTGAATTGGTCGGACATTTGTCTTTGAATAGTTAAGCGATATACTAACTCTTAATGGTTTAAACATTTTAATGGTTCAGCACTTAATGGTTCAGACATCTTACTGGTTCAGTACTTATTGGTTCAGATTCAACCAAACAGCCCCTTAGTTATATTTTTCTATGTTTTTTTTGTCTAAGTTCTTCGTATTAACACACCGTAACTTCAGTGTTGGTGGTCGTTAGCAGTGGTGTGACATTGGTGTTGTTTAATACGGTTTTACGCCTCCACCACAATGAAGTGAGCTTAATTCTAGTTTTATTATAAATATCAAATTTTGTTATGAAATTTAAACGTAAAAGTTGGCGATTTTATGAAAATGAAAGGATTTTTGAATGGTGACGAATTATGTGACAAAATGATACGCTCGAAGAACGATAGATCGTTAACGTGGCCATGTTCATGGGAGAAGTGTCATTATTATTCGTCAGTAGTTTTATTTTTGGCCCAGTAGTGTAAATTTTTTGCTCGTTAGTGAAATTTTTTTTATATATATTGAGTTTGTCCCCCGCTAAAAACTTTTAATTTTACCTCTCTTTATAGGAGTGTTTAAGTTCCGACACTGGTAATGTTTACAAGCATTTATGGGTTTATGCATTGAAGATGTCGTAATGTAATACTTAGTTATAGAACAAGTGAGACCATGTGATATAGAGTAGGGATACGTAGGAAATTCGAAATTCTAGGAACCAATGTATATCTCTCAAATGATCAAAGAAATGTGAACGATTTGTCACACCATTTAGTCACTATAATGAGATTTTGAGTAAAATAAAAGAGTTGATTACATGAAAGGTCTCTGTGATTATACATGTTTTCTTTTTTGGTCCCCAGGTTTGAAAAACTACAAAA